>KE156402.1:218952-245644 GCA_000411055.1 Leavenworthia alabamica
TAAATGTCCAAAAAGATTGTAAAATTGATAGTATTCACGAAATTTATATTTTTTTTTCTAAATTCCGTTTACATTTAAAGCATTTTTTAAAATATTATAGATCGAAAATATATCCATAAATTAATAAATATTAATTTATAGATAAATTAATATCACGATAAATTAATAAAATATCAAAGTCTCAACATTATTAATTTATAGAGGTTTTACTATACGTTTAATTTAACTTTATATTAATTTTTTTGTCTGCAACTTTATATTAATTTAAGTGTTATTATACTAATCTAACCTCAATATTTAAGTTAATTGCTAGAATAACATCTAATATCTATTTGACTAGATTAACATTAATTTTTGATAAAATGTCTAAGTTGCCTTTTTTGTTTTAAATACAAAATAAATTTAAATTAATTCTAAATTAATTCTAAAATTAAAATTTGTCAAAAAAAAATTTACAAACTAAACCTAAAAGGTAAATAACCCAACCCCTCTAAAACAACAAAACTCTTTGACTTTACTCTGTAAAACATTTAAACCCTAAAATCATCCCAGCACCATCTTTGAAGACAAAGACTTTACCGGTTTCACTGTCGCACAACTTTTTCGGCGCCGTTACAGTTTCGAGTTCTCCTACGTCGTTGCTTTCTCTGAAAGTTTCGTCGAGACATTAACCGACGACCAAATTGATAACCGTTGTCAAGGTATTTAGGTTTTGTAATTTTTGTTCGTTTTTGTATGTTTCCTCCTTCTCCTTCGTTAGTCTACTCCTTCTCTGTAATTATTTTCGGCATTGAGATCCTAGATTCCCAAATCTAGGGTTTTTATTTGTTCTTCTTAGTTTTGTTAACAAAAATCTAAAATTGAAGTTAGGATATGTGATTGGTTCTAAAAACATTTCTAAAATTGAGGTTAGAATATGTTATTGATGTTCGATTATGCAGTTTACTTGTTGATTGATTGTTTTTTGATTAATGAAATCTTAATTTGTTAAGTATTGGTTTGTTATTTTGTTTGTTGTACAAGTTTTATATGATACGGCAAATTCTAGCAATTCTCAGTCCGATTCACCTGCTCAACCAGAAGTTCATACTCAACCCGACTCAACTCCAGGTAGTGTTATTTTTCTTTAGGATTAGTTTTTTTTTTAAAGTTGCCGCCTAAATTATTTGATGACTACAGAGTTTTATAAGATTGTGGAATTAAAAGTATAGTTGTAGTAGATTTTATAAAAAATATGTTGTTGGTTATAAGAGCATTTCATAGTTATTGGAGCTTTTTCATTGCTTTGTGATTTGAGTTTTTATTTGCATTTTGTAGGATTAGGTTCATCCAATAATATCCACAAGTATCCTCCACGGCTTCATAAACAAGGAAAATCACATATCCAAAATCATAGCACAAATCACTACTGCTCTATGTCCAACCTAACAATAGTGAAAGAGTTAGAAGATGATGTGTGGGATAAATTGAAGACATCATCTGTTGGTGTTTTTTTGAGATTTGTAGAGATGGATTTTACATGGGCTGGTAAGAGGGTTCACCATTTTTTGATCAATCAGTTGCTAGTAGATGATGAGCATGAGATTTGGTGTCTAATTGACGATCGCCCAATTAGATTCTCCCTCTATGAGTTTCATGCTCTGACTGGCCTTAATTGTGATTCATTTATTGATTCTGAGAGTTGTATTCTTAGTCATGAAGAGTTTTGGAGGGAGATGGAGATATCTATAGCTACAGGTCTAACATTTTAAGAACTATTGGGTGTGATGACAAGAAACCATCTTTAGGATTTTGATAAGAGGCTCAGAGTGGCTCAGCTGTGTATACTTTCAGTTGTTTTTGGTATTCATAGAGGTTCTAGGGTACCTTTAAAAGCAGCAAAAAGAGTACTTGATCAAGATGCTTTTGAGAAACATCCATGGGATAGAGTAGCTTTTAAGCAACTGATTACATCTATAAAGATTATGTCATTTGATAAAAAATCTTTTACTCTTCAAGGACATGTTCACGTTTTGCTAACATGGGTACATAAGATGGTTCCTGGTTTAGGACTTAAGTATGGAAAAACAAGCTCAAGGCAAATGATAGTGATCCAAATGATGTACTACTTCTAAATTGGTATTCTGGTCGTAGTCAAATACCTTTTGAAGAATTTATTGCTTCAGAAATAGCTGATCATGAAAAGGTAAATTTTATGTTATTATCATATGGTTTGAGTTATTGTAATTACACATTTAATGACATTACTTGTATTAAACACTGTAGGTTCGTGTAAAACATATGTTAAATGACCTTGTATGGAATATTTTTCCAGAATGGGGTGATGATCAAACTGTGGATCCGCTTCTGAAGAACATGATTGAAGATATCCTAAGTAGTCAACTCCGTGACAATGCTTGGGATGAAGCTGTGCAAAAGAAGAAGCAGAAACACGATGAAAGAGAAGAAGATGTGATGAAAGAAGAAGTTGCTGAAACAGTTAAGAAGACAAAAAGATGAAAGAGAAGCAAATTGCAAAGGTATCTTTAAAACATTTGGCTTTAGCTTCTTTTAATTAACATATTTGATATTAATTTTCCATGAAATGGTTAGAAACCTCATAAGAAAGATGTTGTGTTGGATAATATGTTTAAGCTCATTGAAAAGATGAGTGTTGACATGGACCATATGAAATCCTCAATAGGAGATTTCTCTAAGAGAGTAGAGGCAATTAAGAGGAATAGTGATAGAACAAGGAGGTTGCTAACATGGTCTTAAAGATAAAACATTATTTTGAATTTCAAGAGATGGAAGCTAATAAAACTGTAGAAAAAAGGATTCAACTAGTGTATCAAGTATAAGTTTTTAATTTTATTATTGCTTGTTAGGACTACAATGTTTTGAATTTTCTTCCTGCACAGTCATGGGTTGTGGAAAGAAATCAGAACTCATAGAATGATTATCCAAGTGTTAGAGTTGTACAAAAAATGAAGAAAAGAAAGGAAAAGAAAAAATAGAAGAGAAAGGGAAGAAAAATATAGTAGATGTGGTGAAAAAGAAAAAAAAGTCAAAGGTATATTTTAAAAATTACTTATTTGGTTATGTAAATAGTTTATTTATTAACAATTGAAATTTGAATATTTTAGGTTGTAAATGAGGACGAGAAGATGTCAGAAAATGTTGGAAAATAAGAAATGCCGAAGGTGTGTTTAAAAGATTATTTGCTTGGTCAATTCAATTTACTCGAAGTAATATTTAACATGTTTGTGTTTGAGTACTATAGGTTATAATTGTGGAAGAGAAGCAGGCAGATCAAATTATCAAAAAACAGTGCATAAGGTATATTGCAATACTTAATTAGTTGCTCATTTCAGCATAGTCTTAATAATTTGAGGTTGTTTGATGATTTTAGGTTGTAATCAAGCAAGAGAAGCCAAAAGAAGTGAAAGAGAAGAAACACGAGTCATCTAAGTCGTCTGAATCTACTTGATCTAACCCAAAGCAAAAAGAAGCGATGAAGACAATGGGTAAAGCTTTAGACAGTTTGGTTCAGCTGACAACAAACTTGGATGGTGTAACTCCAAAAAAGAAGCGTCCTATCAAGTTGGCTGAATCACAAAAGTTTCCATTTGTAGGTAACTCTACTGTCAAGAGAATAATGAAAGGTGTTATTCTGTCTCCTGCTTAGTATGATCCATTTGAATCTGTTGCAGTATCTGTTGGGCTATATGAAAATTTGTTAGAGTACTTAAGGACAGAGAAAAGAGAATTTGTCAAACGTTTCAACCTGAGACTAATTCTCCGTAGGGAGGAGTGGATATCTCATGATTTTGGATGGCTAGCTAGTAGGGTAAGAAGATTTTATTTATCATATACTCATCTTTGTTTGTTTGTGTCTAATAGTTGAAATTTTTTTTTGCAGCACATTGCTGTAGCAATGACAATGTTGACAAAAAGGCTTCATTGACAACCATCTCCATTTTTGAAGTAAACGCATCCAATTTTTAGATGCGTTTTTTTGTAACTCAAATGGTGATAGACCACAAGGAATACATTGCAGACAGTAAAAAATTTGTTTTCAAGCAGATTTACAGTAAATATTTCCATGGTCTTGAACCTGTAGTCATAAATAGGAAGTAGGTGAAGGACATTGATCATTTGTATGCATGTTGGTTTGTGTATGGTAATCACTGGGTAGCAGTAGATGTTGATTTTGTCAAAAAAAGTGTATCTTTATTTATGATAGCATCCTAAGGAAGGATGACAAAGAATTGATCAATGACTGCCGTACTTTAAAGAAAATGATCCCAGCCATACTGAGTCAGTACATCCCAATCACGGAACATCCTAAAAGCTTTAAAATGATGGATATTAAGAGGGTGTCAAACAATATACCATCAATGAAAACCCTGGAAATTGTGGTATTTACACTATTAAATACATAGAGGGTTTAGCATTAAGATTAACATTCGAGTGACTAAATGATAGGATTGTTACCAATAACAATAGGAGACGTTTCTGGTGATAAATTTTATAAGATTTTCTTAGACAACATATAACTCAAAGTAATTTCACATGTTTTCTCATCCAATCCAAAATCTTCATAAACCATTCTTACCAAAGCTTCATAATTGGTATTTGAATTACCATGAAGAACACGGTTACCTCTATTGTCAACTTCAAATAATCATATATTATTTTGGAATATCCCTATTCCGGATACAAGGATTAATTGCACCATATAGGTTAATGATTTTATAAGAAATTTGTATGTATTATCAGAGAAAAGAAGGGAAAACGAAAAAGACGACAATGGGGGCTACAGTAAAACTCTAAAAACATATAGAAACATAGGATATTTTTTTGAAAACATTCCATAACTGCCGCCCAAAAATTGGAAAGTTCGATATAAATCTGCTGTAACATTTACACATATCTTGGGTATCTAATCTGAAACAACAAAAGGTGAACAAATCTGCGGTGATAAAATCTGCAACAACTAAAAAGTTAGACTACAATAAGAAATTTGCTCAATCTAACACTAAAAAATCAGTAAAAATATATCTGCGATAACCTAAATTTCTGGTTTTTTAAGGGCCGAAATCTACCATCAATACGTACAAATCTGCGGTAACTAAAAAATTGTTTTAGTAATTAATTTTTGGTATTCTTAACGATATATTTTACAAATCTACAACAACGATTTTTTAAACCTGCGGTAGAAAAATAAATTTGCGACACATATCTGCAACATTAAAAAATCTGCTATTCAAAATCTTAAATTTTTAAAAAAATATTAACTATACAGCTTCTACATCGACGTAAAAAACTGAGAAATTCTATTTTTTAAATATTTTGATTAAAGGTATTTTTGTAAATAATTTTTTTTTACTTTTTACTTTGAGGGTATTATCGTGATGCACAGTAACTCAATTAACCTCTAAAATTAAAATTTTGGGTTTGACGATAAAACAACGAAGATAAAAAAAAATTGATTTAAACAAAACGACAACAAAGAATAAAAGAGTAATGACATAGAGATTACAACAAGTTTACAAAACTATGATTTTGTTTTTAGTTTTACAAATTTTCACACTTTACTTTCATCTCCCACATCTCTTGCCTTCAAGGCTCATGACTATTAACACGACTATGGAGTTCAAGCATCTCCTGATGATTAGGGTCAACAGATAACGCTGCACGACAGTCCCTCAACGCACTCCCAACATCCCCAATATGCTCATGAAAAGCTGCTCGTAAGTGAAGAAGATGAAGATCAGCTTTAAACGTTATAGCTCGAGATAACTCTTCAATGGCTTCTCTCTCTTTTCTACTATCCATTAACACTATCAAAAACCAACAACAAAGAATTAGACTTTATGCTTTAGAGAGAGATCAAGAAGTTGTAAGAACAAAACCTGCTGCGCGATATCGGTAAGGATAAACCCGAAGAGGGTCTAACCGAGTAACCATTTCGAGATCCGATTTGGCAAGTTCACGATCACAATACTCAGATCTTTTTTCATAAGCTGATGCATTGTTTTGAGCTTTTTCAATTAGTCTAGTCATTTCTTCATAAGCTGCAGCTTTATCGTTTCTAAGGAAATGAACACGAGCTAGACCTTGGTGAGCTCGTGTGTGTCTCACTTTCAATGCGTTTATATAACAATCTGCAGCTAAATCTAGCTTCTCGCAATCCACGAAGACACTCCCAAGATTGTTCAGAGCCTAAAGGAAACAACAAAAGTTGAATAGTATCATCATAGACTCAATCAGATGTATCTAAATCTCCAAAGAACATGTTCGGAAACTGAACTTACTGCAACCAAACTCACATTGAATACGAAATTCTAGGGGTGGGCATAAATCCGAAACCGAATCTGAAATCCGAAAACCGATAAAAAAAATCTGAACCAAAACCGATTAAATATTTTTCGGTTTGGTTCAGTTTCGGATTTCAGTTTTTCAGTTTATCCAAAATAAACCGAATTATATAACGAATTTCTGTGTTTTTATTTTTCGTTTTGGTTTTTAGGGGATTTGGTTTTTTAGGGTTTTGGATTTTTTTTTCCGGATTTTTTTCTTCTAACTTTCGGATTTTTTTGGATTTCGGATTCAGTTTTTCATATTCCATTTTGATTTCGGATAAATTTTTTTTTATAAAACAGAACCGAAACCAAAACCACACCAAATTAAATCAGTTTCTGTTCAGATTTTAATATGTTTCCCTTCGGTTATCCGAAAACCGAAAAACCCAACCCGAATCAGAATCCGAATGCCCATCCCTATATGAAACATAGTTTGCATTCATGGTGAACAACCATACCTGACCCTTACGTAACCTATCAGAAGGGCATTTAAGAGCATCTTCAAGAAGTGAAACAACAGTTGAAGAACTCGATTGATCAAGGCTTGATTCTGCTAAGGCATAAGCTTGAAGAAAATAAGCTTCAAATGATCTCTTTATTCTAATAGATTCTTTAGCCTTTTGAAGCCCTTCTTCACAATGACCTGTATCATATAAGATCCATCCTTCATAAACAAGACGCTCATGGTCACTCGAGGCATGTTCTCGAGCTAATTGTAAACTACGCATTGCTGCTTCCGGACAATTCAACCTGCTCACAACACCAATCCAAAACAGAACTAAAATAACCAAAACAGAACTGAGATTGTTCAATTTAAGATTCTTTTACCTTAGGAGAAGCAATGATTGTCTGAAATAAAGAACACCTTTACAAGTATCTGATTCAAGCATTTGATAGATTACAGATAAAGAACCTATATCATCAACATTAGACCATTTCTCATATAGCTGCATCCAACAATCTGCAGTTGTCCAGTTCTCGACATGTTCATATACTAATGTCCGGAGTTGCCTTGCAGCTACTTTCCCATCGAACATTCGATACTCAGGGCACAGTGTAAGAACAGCTTGAATATCACGAAGAGCCGCTTCATAGTTATCCATACCAAGATAAAGACAAAACCTGATTTCTAAGCATTCTAATGCGAGTTTAAACCCCAAGATTCGATTGATTTCTTCAAGTGCAGCCTTGCCATTTTGTTTCGACATTAAAGTGACAGCTCTATACATGTAAGGATATGTCAAAGTCGGGTCTAATTCGGTAGCTTTCCTTAGATCTTCCCATTTCTTGTCACCTTCGCAATATAAAGACCTTTCTTGATACATCCATCCAAGAGGCGGCGAAACAGAGGAGATAACTGAGGTTAGCTTCTCGTAAGCCCAAAGCCGATGTCCTTGAATGTGTCCTAGTCTTGCTAAACCAGTAGCTGAGTAGACATGGCCTAAATTAAAAGCGGTTTCAAAAGCTTCTTCAGCCTCGCGGTACTCTTTCCTCAGTAGCCTCATACAACCTATCTGATGAAATCCCAATACTTGTTGCCGATCATTTTCTGCAAAGTCAACTAATTTCTCCAAGAAACTCAATGTTCTATCTGACCGAGGATCTATACACATCGAGACTTCGCTTAAACAAGAGTACAAGGCAAATGAAGCTTTTCCTGCCATGGTTGAGACTTGAGATCTAGTAACCCGAGTTAAAACCTCGACAACATGCTCATCAGTCAAACTATCAGGCATCTCATAAAGAAAAACTTGCAGACACGATGCAGCTAAGATTGGAGAGTTTTCTTCGAGCGCAAAGTCCATAAGCTCAATCGCACATTCAATAGAAGAAATCAAAGATGCTAATTCTCTATCACATGCAACTTTGAGTTGCTCACAGCAAAACTTGTTTGCGAAAACTAAAACTTCCAAAAGAAGGTTCTTGGAAACTCCAGTTAATACACCTGCAACACTGAAATCTCTGACAACCCGCATAGCTGATGAAGAAACATGATTTTCTGACATATCTATCTCATCAAGAAGTGCTTCAGTGAAATTCCCATAAAGCATTGCATTAAATGGAGCAGAAAGACTCGCAATTTTCCGCCTTTGGCAAGCTATCTTCTCTTCTCCTATCTTAAACACGACACTTTTTGATATACAGCTGTTCGTCTTCACAGATGCTTCCTTAGGGGAAGAAGCAATAGTAACTGGGAAATAAGAAGCAATATCAAGCGGCACAAATTCTACACAATATTTACCACAAGAGGAAAGTAAATCGACGATAACTTCTTCTCCTTGTTTCTCATACCGCATCCAAGACCCAAACACAACTTTCTCATGGACAGTTGAAGCCTCTTGCCAAGCTGATTGAAGACTTCTCCGTCTAAGTTTGGTCTCTCCAAGTCCTCTAAAGACTTGATACTGAAATAAATACAGAATTGATCTTTCATTTAAAGGACAAGTCTCGAGTTCTTCATGAATCTGAGCTAGAACTTCTACATAGTCAAGAGGTTTATAATGTGGTAGTATCTGAGGCTCAGGAACTTTGATAAATGAATCTCTGCAGAGTGGACTACAAAAAGACCGAACATTACTACATATCCAAAACATATCAAACTCAGTATAAACCAATTAGAGAAACTTACGCAGATGAAGAAGCAGAGGAAGATAGCTTCCCTCTCTCAACTTGAAGCCATGACTGTGGATTCAACGAATTGAGCTGTGTTTCTTTACAAGAATCAGATGGGTAAAAAGTCCTCATCTGACATAAGAGATGAAACAAATCCCAGATCTCCAGGATAGCCAGAAGATAATCAACACACTATATTGTTCTTCTCAATTTCACAATACAAAGCCCAGAAGAAACTAAATGAAGATAGGTTACTTAATGGACTCCTCTTATACCAAAATAAAAATCTGAACTTTGTATTACTAAAGCATTTATCTATGAACAACAAAACTCACTCGAAATCGCCATAGCACAGATAACCCAGTAAAGGAATAAAATCAACAAAATCAAAGCTTTCTAGATAAAACCCTAATCTACTAACAGTGATAACATAATCTAGTTAGCTCAAGGAAAATTGAGCTAAACCCAGAAAAATAAAAGAGAATCCAGCAAATCTAAGATGTCTTAAACACCATAAAGTAAGAAACTCCAGACTTGTGCGAGCTTCTGCAATTTCAAAAGGAGCAAAGGTGAAATCGAAGTGAAAGAGAGTGGGAAATAATTTACAAAATGACACTTTTTTGTAAGACTATGAGCTCTTTTGTTTCATTGGTAGAAGGGAAAGTTTTTCTTCTTTTCTCTTGTTTTTTGTTTTTTCTCATTTTATTTTTTGAAGATCTCAACACAAACAGTAAACTAAGCACTATCGATTCTCCGGCCTCTCTTCTTATTTTTAAATTCTATCTTTTTATTTGTCGACATAAATTTTCTCAAGCAGATTAAAAAAATAATATTTCTTTTAAACACTATTTACCTTTTTATAAATGAATTCAACAATATTTATCAATGTATTTTTTAGAAATTAAAAAAAAAAATCAGATATGACTACAAGATGAAATTAATTTAACTTCTAAATTTAAATTTATGCTATAAATTAATTAAAAATATATGCTATAAATTCGAAACCGAATCCAAAATTTAAAAATCGATATAAAAATTTGAATCGAAACCGAACTGATTTATATACTAAAACCGATCGATTTATGGATCAAATATTTTTTTGTTTTTGTTCAATTTTGGATTCGGATTTTAATTTTTTGATTTATTCAAAATAAACCAAATTATATAAGATTTGTTGGTGTTTTATTTTATGATTGGTTTTTTTCAGAGGTTTTTGTTTGTTTGTTTTTTTGTTTTTTTTTTGAATTTTTGTCAGTTTTTTCAGATTTTTTTAAGGTTTTCTGTTTTTTGATTTCTATTTCAGATAAATATTTTTGTAAAACTGAAACTAAAACCGAACCGAATTAATTTAGTTTGTATTTTGTTTTGATATGTCTCAATTCTAATATCCAAAAACCGAAAAATCCGAATCAAATAAAACATTATTTTGTCTTTTAATAAAATAAGTCCCCAAACATTTATTTATTTTATAGTTGAGTCCTCTAATTTACTCACAGTTAGCGAACCCAGGCGCAGAGGTGATGACTGATGAAGAAGCTAAGCGAGTCCAACTTGATAGAGAGCATTTGTAAAGAACGGATTTATCTCACCGTCGCAGCCTGCGATTTCAATCTCCACACCGCTAATAAACCCGACTCGTCGGACACTCGGAATTTAACAACGTTTAAGATTTTCATATTAAATCTCACATTTCTAAAAGTTTTATTTTCATCACGAAATAAGCGTTTGATGAACACAAGTCTGTTACTGTAACCACAACAAAAACAAAGAGTCTGTTATTTTAAACGCACTACTACTACCGCGAACGCAAACGCAGTTAAAATATCTATTGTTACTTGCAAGTGAAGTAACAATAGTTTCAATCAAGGAGACAGCGGTTGTTGAACGCAACCACAAAACGCAGACCGCTTCTTTGTCTTTTTCTTCATTGATACACTTCTGGTTCGACCATAGATATAATCTCTAAGAAGAACTTTCGTATTAGTATCTGAAATCTTCAACTTAGCTTTCTTCTCTTTCTCTCCTTCAAGCTTCATCAACAGAAACTGAATCCTCTGTATCTCCAACTGTAACCTTCCAAGCTTCTCTGATCCTCTTCTAGCTTGCTCTGATATTCTTCTTCTTCTATCAATATCTTTCTCTGATTCAGCTTTAGTGTTCAGCTTTCGATTAACATTAAACAGTTTCTTTATTGCTTCATCTGCTTCTTGAAGCTGTCCTTTGATAGTTTCATACTCATCTTCTCTCACTTTGTTCTTGTCTTTATCCACTGTTTCCACTTTGCTTTTCAAATTTTCAACAGTAATCTGAAGATTCTCCAGCTTCTTTAAATCAAAATCAAGTCTTTCTACAACTTTCTTCTTGTTTACTTCTCTGTTAGGATCCATGAATCCATCGAAAATCTCTAATTTATCGACAATCAGTGATTCTTCAGACAAAGATTTACCTTTTGTTGATGTCCTATGAGTCTTCACTGGCTTAAGCTCAACAAAACCATGAAGATCTAACTCTGAAGTGTCTTTTTTACTTACAATCTCATAAGATGATCCATCAGATGTTTGATCAAGAATAATATCTTTCATTACCATCTCGATTTCGTGACTTTGCTTTCGAGTTTTACCATTTCCTCCTTCTTGCCTCCTCATGCTTTTTCCAGTTTTGATCTGTTTCAATGATGCCTCCTCAAGCATAGAGTAAGCATTTGAATTCTCAAACATCAAAACCTTTTCTTTTTCCATTACTGCATCTTCAATAGCTTTGATTCTCATACACATATCTTCCAACTTAGGAAATGCATCAGCTTCCTGGTAAAAAAAGATAAGATCAGTTTCAATCAATGAATCAAGTTGATAGGCTTAAGACAACTTACTTTTGAAACTTCATCCTCAGCCTCACGGCGCAGCACGAAAACACTGTCCTCCAATGATTTAATGCTTTCATTCAACAAGACAATATCTTGGTTTCTTTTAAGATTGTCTAAATCCTTGTCTTTCAATGCACTTCTACTTTTAAGATCCTTGTAAGATTCAGACACTGCTTCTAACTTAAGTTGTCGAAGACATTCGATAAGGACAATGTTTTCGATGGAAGTATGATGGTTTTCAGAAATAAGACTTGTTTTCTCTTCTGAGAATGACTTACAAGCTTCCTCTAATGTCTTCAGCTTCCTTCTGATTGATTCCAACTCAATGTTTAAACCTAATATAGATTGTTCTAACATAAGGTTCTTCTGAACAAGTGTCTCCATAGTTTCGAGTTTCTCTAGTAGAGCCATCTTTTCGCCTTTTTCGATCTTGTTGCTCTCTTTCAAAGATGAGGTTTCCTCTTTGACTGATGACCCAACCAACTCTACCTGAGTTAGTTCCTCTTTAAGACAGTAGATTTCTGTCTGCAAAGCATTTCTCTGTTTTACTCTTACTTCAACTTCTGCTTCAAGTTTTTGTATTGTTTCCTTTAACCTTGAGACATCATCTTGCAAACTTTTAATCGATGAAACCGAAGAGAACTTGAGATCTTTGTTCTCAAACTTGGCTTGCTTCATATCTTCATACAACTCATTGTTTCTAATCTCCATGTCTTTCATGATTTGAGACCTTGTTTGAAGTTCAACAGCCAAATTATTTAGCTCTTCTTGAGACTGAGAGTGCAATTTCTGTAGAGTTTGAAACGCAGTCTCAGCTTCTTGAAAACGCAAATGCTCTTCTTGTACACAACTCCATAACTTGACCAACTCTGTTTGCTTCTCTGTAAGCTTCTGACTTTGATTCCCAAGTTTCTCCAAGAGAACATCTAACTCACAGTGAAGATTCTGATTTGATTTCTCAAGCACAAGACATTTCTCTTCAGAAAACTTTAACTTAGCAACTCCATCTTCTACTTCATGGCTAAGACTTTGTGTTTCTTCTTGAGCATGGTATAGTTTAAGTTTTAGTTCTGCTATTACATTCAGACATTGCTGGTAATGAAGCTCAGAAGCTTCCTTATCCGCAACCAGTTTCGAAACTTTTTGCTTTAAGTTTTCAACTTCAACCTCAGCCTTCTTCGCCTTCTCATTGATAAGCTTTGCTTCTTCCTCAGTCTTCTTCAGTCTCTCTTCTAAGTTAGATATTGTCTTCAAACACTCCTTATATTGGATAAGAGCAGCTTCCTTGTCTGTTTCAGCTTTTGTAACATCCTTATGAGCTACAGAGATACCATCTTCCAAATCAGCTATCTTCTGAAGACATTGCTGATACAGAAGAAAACTAGATTGCTTCTCAGAATCTAGCTTGTAAAGAGCTTCTTTAAGCCTTTGGATCTCAGCTTCAGAACTTGCAACTTTATCATTAAGCCCTCTTGATTCCTCTTGAGCACGTAATACTTGATCTTCAAGATTTGACAATCTCTCTAAATTCTTCACAAATTCAACTACACTAGCTTCTTTCTCAGCTTGCATTTCTGAAATAGAGTCTTTTAAAGCCACAACTTCAGCTTCAGTTTCATTAAAATTCAATCTTTTTCTTGCTTTTCCATTACTCACAAACGAAGCTTCTTCAGATAAAGACAACCCTAAAGCATCATCATAACCATCATGTAACTCATCATCACCAAAGAACTGAGGAACTTGATTAGGAAACACTTCAGCTATAGTCTGATGAGCTTCATGAATAACAACAGTAGCATGATTATATCTTTCAGCTAATGCACGATAAGCACGATAAAACTCTTCAACAAGTTTCAATAACTCAGGACGTTTATGATAATACATCTCTGCTCGCTTTGCAAATGAATCTGCATCTTCTTCAAGAACCTTTATCATTTGCTTCACATTCTTATCCATATCTACAAAATCAAATCCATATTCATAAGCCACATTTATAACATTAGAATCAAGAACAAAGACAGATACCTGCAAGATTCTCTTGAAGCCATTTAGAATTTTTAGGAGTATTATGACTATCCCACCACCATGAATACATACGTTTTGAGTTACTCTTTGCTGCAATTTCCATTTTGAGACAGAACACTCAAAACTCTTTTGTCTCAGATTCTTACAACCTATATAATAAATTAACCTTCAAAAAAGGAATTTTAAAAAAATTTAATTTAGAAGAAATGCTAAACAGAAACAGTAAACGATTTACCAAGTCTTTAGGATCTGAAACAGAGGAAAAATATAAATCAAACCTAAATTTTCGTATTTATAAACAAATACATATGATTTAACAGATTGATAATAGTGTCATGCAATTAAACACCACAGAACAACAATAATCATACGATCAGATCATAAAAATGTCGATTATATACATTAAGTTTAGCCAAAAACATATTATAACAAGGCTTAGAAAAAATAATAATAATAATCTGACCTTATAATACGAATCGAAAAGCTTCTAGATCTCTCTTTCTCTCTCGCTCTGTTTGCTTTGGTTATCTGTTTTTTGTGCTCTGTTTCAGCTTTTTAAGTTGTGAGAGTTTTTGTTTGGGTTATGGTGGGGCTTAAAGAGAAAGAGTAAAACTACTCGAAATGACGATATTACCCTTATGTACAAGTTATTAAAATAAAATACCTAGGGATTGAGTTAGTCATTTGGCTTGTTCCTAAATTCATGTAATTTATTTCCATTAATTTAAGCCTGTGTTATTACGACATCTGCTATATTTATTTACATTTTTAATAGTCAATTCCAGCAATACATTCCCTTTTTTTATATTATGAAAATATGACTTTCCATGGTCATTAAGAAATACCATATTTTTATTTTATATAACATTGATAGAGATTTGAATTTTAATTTCTTATAGATATATATATATATATAATATCAATAGATCTTTATAAAATTATTGACCAAAAATAAAAAGATCTTTATAAAATTATTAATGAATAAAATAAATAGATAAAAGGAGAATCTTTAGAAAGAAATAGAATCAAAAAAAAAAGGAAAAGGTGATGACACAGAGAGGCGTATGAGAGAGTGGGTCCCACTTATGCCACCCTCTTATATTAATCCACGTCGGATATCTCACTATGCGCATGAATAATCCCATATCTCAGGTTTTAATTAGTTGATGATGAATTAATATCATTTTTTAAGTTTTGTTTTTTTTTCAAACATTAATTTAAGCTTTATTGAATTTAATTTAAAGGTATGGATTAGTGAAGATAAGTATTATCTCTAATAAACACTTACATTAATTAGTATGTTAATTAAGTTCATGTGCTGAATAATATATAAGATAAAGTATTAAGGTGGGATATTGAACTTAAGAATTTGATAGTATTTAATAGAATCGTAAATAAATTCAATTATAAAGATAAACACAGAATTTTAAGAATTGTAAAAGATTTTAATGTAATTATTGTTGATAGAATTTAAATTCTAACATTCACTTTCTCAACATTTTAATATAATCTAATAGAATTTTAATTCTTCTAAATTCATGTATTTTCTAAATTTTTATTTTCATCAATTTTAATTTATAAATTCCAAAAACTTTATTACAAGAAAAACTTATGTTTTTATTTAATACATTTTCATAAATTGTTTTATTTATGATGGAAATTTATAATGTTGAGTAAATTTATAATTTACAAAAAATGTAGTAAATAAAATATATCAATTAATTTCCAAATTTTTAACATCTATCAATATTTTTTCAACAAAAGAAAAATCATAAAACTTACAAAAATAATTTTGATGTTTTCTTTTTAAATATTGGTGAGGCTATTGTAAATTTTGTGAACAATACAGATTATATATAAATAACAATTTAACAACTGCTATTTTTAAAGATTCTATTTTATATAGTTCATAAAATATATAGTTTCAAATTCAATTTTTTTGTATTTCTACATCAAGGATGGTGATACAACAATTTTTTATATTTTTTTGTATTTCAGTGTTGAATATAGAAAAAAATAGAGAGTTGTTGGGTAAATAAGAGTTCAAAGTTAAAAAAAATATTTTAGCATATTTTAAAAATAGTGGATACTAAAATAAAAACAATAAATATAATATTTTATTAAAAACATAATCACATTTATAAATATGAAAGAAACAAACGTAAGGAAAGAAATCTCAATTCTTACCATTATAATTTATATTAAATCCCTATTAAATGACATTCTCACATAAAATTAGATAACATTGAATAACATTTGAATTTAATAGAATTATAAAATTAATAATTTGAATAACAGTAGAATTTAAAATAGATTGAAGAATGATTAAAAATATTAACTTCAATAACACATGAATTTAAAAAAATTTATATAATGGTTGATTGAATAACAATAGAATTGAACAATACCCCACCTAAAAGAGTTGTACTTTACATAGTTATTTTCTATATAATGAACAAAAATGTCACCAAAGTTTTATTTATTTTTGTTATTGGGCCCAATAGTAATAATGAACCATCATGACAAAACTCATAAACCAAACATTTTAGAATTATAACTCTCAATAATAATAATAATCATCTTTCAACAACCTTGCTACTTGGTCACATTGTCTATTTCTTGACATTGTCTCAAATAGTAACTAAACCCTACCACCATCATAATCATTAAAGTTGATGAAATTTTGTCTTTTTAACATTTAGAGAAAAAAAACTAATAACGACGTCAAGCAAACATATACCGAAGAAGTAAAGGATGTCCAAT
Source organism: Leavenworthia alabamica (assembly GCA_000411055.1). Lineage (NCBI taxonomy): Eukaryota > Viridiplantae > Streptophyta > Magnoliopsida > Brassicales > Brassicaceae > Leavenworthia > Leavenworthia alabamica. Next base: position 235,564 of record KE156402.1, read on the forward strand.
GGGCCCATAACAGGCCCATTTTCTCATAAACTCTTCTGAAAATTGTTTAAAGCCCAGCTTAGTTTTGGGCTTTTAGTTAATGTAATGACTAATGAGCAGAGGAACTTAAGTTAAGCACAATAAGGACTCAAAGTTACTTATTATCCACCGATTATACGGGTTGTAAATTAGCGAGTTCAAATACCTTTTGGTTAAACGGGTTGCGGGTTTTAAATTAACGGGTTCAAATATCTGCAGGTTAAGTGGGTTGCGGGTTTGGTGGAGCGGATCCACCTGTTTGACAGGTACCTTCACCAAATCTGACTTATGCAATAAATAAAAGTAAGAGAATGATAACGATAATAATAATTTATAGGGAACAAGGGATACATATGTTTCAACATTACAAAAAAAAAACTCAAAACGTCTACAGTACTGTCACAAACTACATAATACTAGACTTTTAACAAAACGTTTGTGGAAAGCTTACACACAACATTTTCAAAACACAGAGAACAACACTTGTTTAACAAAACAACCAAATATAAGTAGAGATATTGAAACTAAGCAGCTGATTCAAAAGTAGAGTTACAGCTTCTCTAGGTACCTGTTACAAAGTCATTAAGTTACATTCAGATTCTTTAACTGGAAGAGCTAACAAGAGTTTCAGATTTACTTGGTAAGCAGATTAGGCAGGTTCCACAGAACTTCAACGAGACAACAATGTTTTAAGTAAGAACTTGAGGATGAATCTTGATAAGCCTTTACCAGCAGAGATAGTCTAAAAGGGTCAGTAAAACTTCCTTTTCTCTTTTCCTTTTTCAAAAATACAGGAAACGAGACAAAGAGGAAGATCACATAGCAGGAGAGTAGTTAGATTTACATCTTTTAAGGCTGGAGAGTAATGGTTTAGAACTTACAAGGAAGAGAACAAAGGAGTTAAAAGAAAAGATATAGACAAGAAGGGAGATACCCAGTAACTAAGACCCTGAAAAGACGAAAACTATGATGAATAGAACAGAAACCCAGTAATGATCAAAGGCTCTACTGCATATACATGTTAGCTAAAAGCTATCTATAACCCACTTAAGAAAAAAGAAGCCAAAGGAAAAAAAAGACGACTCTAAGAAAGAAACTATACAAAGGGTAATGAGGAAACACTAATGTTCAAGCATTAACACATGAACTTAGCATTCACCCAGGGTATATATGTTAGAGACTGGTAAATTTTTGGCCATCCTATGTGCTAAACCAAGAATCAAATCTTCATTTTAGTCTGCTTCTTGAATGTTTCTACTTGTTTATAGCCAGCTGTTCCATAATAAGTAACACCCCAATCTGCATAGGAGATCCAGTAACTGCTGACCAACTCTTGAGTCAACACTGCTTTTACATGTTCCTTTTACCATCACTATTAGCTAAGAAACAAACTCAAACACAACTTGGTTATTAACACCTTATTACTATGTGCATAAAACTAAAACTAACCCTGTTCCCCTAAAGGTTTTTGATCTTCATTCATCAGCAGTCTCAAGCTCAAGATTGAGCATGCGACGAAGTGTCATAGTGGCAGAGACAGTACTATTAAAAGGGTTATCACAAGATGAGGTTGGAGAAACAGGAGCAGACTTAGCAACTTCACGAATACCAACAGCAGAGTAAGGAGAATGAAAGTTCAAAGACACAGTCCTCTTTTCCCTGAGAGAAAACTTAGGAATAGGCACAGACGCAGGTGGAGGTGAGTTGGAGTAAGTAGGACCTGCCCATAATTCAGAGTAAGAAAAGCTTCTCCTTTTATCAACAAACTCAGTAGAAGATCTACGGATCTGAGATACTTTACTGTTAGGAATTGGAATGGGACTTGTTCTACCACTGTCAATAGAAGGAGTGTTGTTAAAGACACGTAAAAGGGACTTAGGAGAATGAGGAGATAGAAGTTGAGGAAGAGCTCCTTTGTTAATAGGTATTGAAGAAGTTCTCTTTGGTCTTGGAAGTAAGCCCACACCAGATTGAAAAGTTCTACAATTGATTTGTTTAAAAGATTTAGAAGGAGCTGATCTAAAACGATCATGTCCAAGAGATTTCTGATTCCTATGTTCCACAGTTACAATAAGCGTTTCCATTGATAAGAGTAAGAAGTAAGAACACTGATCAAAATCAAAACCTTCTTCAGTTGTTTAATAACCCAGAAATAGTCACACAGAATCTGATTCTCAGCTCGTCTCCAAAGCTGAAAATAAACATTTTTTTTTAATCATTATATACTAAAAAAAGAAAACGAAATCATAAGATTTAGATACTTAACCAGGAACAAACAAATAGCAGTTTCTATAGAGATATGAACCTTAAAAGAGGTGTTTTTGATGGGTGGGTGAAGAAAAACAAAATCTGAGAGGAATATAAAGACGATTCCGGTGAGATCATACAGAGAGTGATTATTGAAGACTGTGAATTAGGTTTTTTAAGCCTCCATGGGAATGAAGATCCGATGGATCTGAGAAATGAGGAAGCGATTAAAGAGGAGAGAGATGCAGAGAATAGAGCAGTTGTCTTTAAGTAGCCTAACAACAGTTACTTCATGATTCTGCTGAGATTCAAAATTACGTAAATACCCTCTTATATCTTTTTTTTTGTCGACACTCTCTTATATGTTCATTGACCATTGTGTCCTTCTCCATTAATTAAACAGTTAAACAGTTAGCAAGTGTGGCATAAATCCAAAATTCGAAATCTGATCTAAAAATTTTTAAAAATCCGAACGAAATCTTAATTTCTTTTTTACAAAACCGAACTGAATCCGAAAATTTAAACTGAAATCAAATCAAATTCTGTTAGAATTTTGATATGTTTTACTTTGGTTAACTAAAAACCGAAAAATCCGAGCAGCGTCCAAATGTCGAACTTTTAACATAATTTAAGTATGATTTGCCAACCAGTTCAAATCATGGTCAAACAAGCGTTTTCATCATTTATTCGTGCATGGGAAAGGAACATTTCTTTGTATTTAATTTAATTATTTTAAATAATTCATGTAGTACTACATTGAACCTCGGTAAATGTCGTTTTATTTCTTATATCTTTTAAACAAAGATCAGTGTCTTTAAATGATTTGTATTTAATTTAGAAAATGAAATAATTGATAATGGACCTAGGTACTCGGTAGGGTCTTTAAATGAGGTATTGCACTTATTGAAAAAAGATGTCAGACATTGTATAGGTCCACTAAAGTGGAATCATTATCATTATACACTATATAATTGAAAACCCTTACAGATAATTTACCCTTATTATATATGCCTGCAAAAATCCAAAATAATTATACTTCACAATTATAGAGATCCCAATATTTGATCACAATGATAACATGAGTAGTGTTAGACATTCGGATAAATAGATCAGGTTTAGTTAACATTGGTTAACATTCATTCGGTTACCCATTAGAACAATTTTATCAGATTCGGTTAGAATTCAGATTTAGATACGGATCGATTTTAGATAAAAAAATATTGAAAAATAGTTAAATTTTTTTAAAAATTAACTAAATTTTCACAAATATAACTAAAAAATTTAGAATAATTTAATTATTTGTATATATAATTAGATTTCAAGTGTTAACCATTGGATAGTGTTTTCCGGATCGGATGCTTCATGTAGGTTATTTTGTCCATGGCTAAACATGATGATGATGTTGATATGACTCCTATGGTTCTCCATCATATGAAACATAACTGGCAAGATTTCACTTCATATCTCATTATCATAATTAAAACTTTAAAATTCACTACATCCATTAATAAGATTTCACTTTATGAGTTAAACACACAAACACAATCATGTAAATACCATAACAGATTAATGCATAAACCATGAAACTCATCAACCGATATAAGTAGCAAACAACAGTATCTATGAAGCAAAGAAAGGAACTGTCTATAAGATAAAAGCATAAGATAAGTGAGTACCAAACACAAGCAGAAGCAAGAAGCCAAATCAATCATCAGCTCCATCAGTCTTTCCAGCACCAAAAGGATCATGATTAGGCCCTAACTCTTCTCCCATATGACGTTGTACAAGTCTCTGTAGATCAGACATAACCTTAGCCTCACGCTTTGCCTTCTCCTCATAGTTAAACATAGCTAATGCACGTTTATCTTCAGCACTGTAAACTTGGTTTTCTTTTCTAATACGAATTGCATTCATTCTTTGATGTCTACTTCCACTCATTACATAACCAAGATCTTCGAATTTTTGAATCTCTTCTGCATTAAGACCCACTTCTCCTCTACGAGGAATACGTTTACCTTGTTGTACATATTGTGCTATGGCATCTCCTTCACCAGGTCTTAATGCACCACCATAACTTATATGACCTTCAGCTTTAGGTAATGGCATTGGACCTACATCTGCTTCTTCTTCTTCATCTTGTGCTGAAGATTTCTTCTTTGATTCAATTATTTCTTTGAACTTCTTTAACTCTTCTTCATCAAGTTCAAGTTCAGTGTTCTTCACTGTTTCTTCTAATTGTAATTTCGAATCAGTATCAGAACCGTCAGTTTCGGTTTCTGACTTTGTTTTCTTATCCTTGCTTCGTTTGGAACTAGAAGCTGAAGACTTCTTTAGCCTCTTGCTCTTTGACTTGATTTGTTCATCTTCAGAGGATGAAGCACTAATCTCAGATTTGCTATCTTTATCGCTGCTCTCATCATCAGAGTCACTGTATCTCGTCTTTCTCCTATGTCCTCGCCTTTTTCTACTACTACGACTGCTTCTGCTTTTCCTCTTCCTTCTTCGTCTTCTATCTTCCTCTTCTGAATCACTCTCACTCACTTCAGATTCACTATCACTATCATAAGATCTCCTTTGTTTACGCTTAGACCTAGAGCTCTTACTCTTCCTCTTCTTAGATCTCAAACCATCAGATCCAGATTCTGAATCTGACTTACCAGAATCAGATTTACCTTTCCTTTCTTTTCCTTTCGATTTATCATCTTTTTCAACGACTAGAATCTCGTCGGCGTTCTCATCAGAATCCTCGTTCAGATCTCTAGGTGGACTTGGTGTGTTCTCCCAAAAGCAAAACCTAGCTGATTTCCTCATCTTAAGCCGTTTTTGCCTCCTGTACTCTTCGCGACTCAATCCTTTCAATTCTTCATCGGATTCTGCATCACCTCTTCTTCCATTTCGATAATCTCGATCTAAATAGCCTTGATTTTTTCCAAATCTCCTCGGAAGCGAGTTCATCGTCATTCTCGAATCCCTAATTCACTCAGACGATGAAGAAAACAAAACCTTATCAGATGATAGGGAGACAAATTAGGACGGGCTTTATGTCAAATATATGCGCCTTTTTCTTATTTGGGCCACTAGTGAATTAGGCCCAACATATGTACATGGCCCAAATACATTTGTTACTATACTACAAAGCACCAGAGTCTATTGAGTCCCTTTTCTTATTTGAGCCAATAAAATTAGGCCCAATGTATATAACCCAATGGGCCGAAAATATTTTTTATTATTTACCCTAAAGTTTAATTAGTATGAATTGAGTCCTCAAATCCTTATCGTCTTCAGATGGAAAGTCTCTTCTTCTCCGCCGTGTCTCTGTCACCCTTAAAGCCTCAGACTCGTTTTACAGCTCCAATTTCTCAGAAAAAGCTTCAATTTCTAAATATAAAACCGACAAGAATAAGCACGAAAATTAAAAGTTTGGGTGGGAATCAGAGAAAGCCAAAGGATTCGAGATTCGTAGATGAAAATGGAATGGTTGATGACATGGAAGGTTACTTAGACAACCTCTCTCTCGAATATGACTCTGTCTGGGACACTAAACCCTCCTGGTAATATTCTCCATTTCACAGTGATTTGTGTTAAATGTTATTGTTCTCTTTAGTTTTGATTTACTAGTCTTTAAGGAATCATATGAAGCTATAAACTAAGTACAGTTTCATAAGCAAATGGGTGGGCTATGATTTATCAGGTGTCAGCCATGGACAATAACGTTAACAGGTGTATCAATAGTGGCATGTAGCTGGGCCATATTACATTCAGTTTTGGTTTCATCACTCGCTGTTGGTTTAATCGGAGCTTGGTGGTACATTTTCCTTTATTCCTATCCAAAGGTATATATATAAGCAATGAATCTGATGAAAGCTAGCTTGTAGCTTTTACTTAACTACTAAATCCGAGTTTAGAGTAAAATGTCGTGTTCTCGAGGCAATGCGAGTTAGTATAATCTTAGTTGTATAATCTTGTTTTTGAGATTTGTCTTTTTTTTTTTTCAGTTGTATTCAGAAATGATTGCTGAAAGAAGGAAAAGAGTAGCTGATGGTTTTGAAGATATTTACGGCAAAAACAAGACTTCATAGTGGATCTTCTCTATGCTCTCTTGAAATATAACATTCATCTCTCATTTTATTTTTCATTCTCTGTATGTGTATATTAACAGTGACTCATCTGTGAGTTTATCTCAGTTTCATTCACATATTTGGATGCACAAAAGCTCAAACCACACATAAAATTGCATTGAACCGAGTTTATTCAAATCGAATTCGAGCTTCGAACCACTCAAACCATATAAAACCGACCAAATTAAATGCGATCAATTTCAAACAACATTTATTATGTTTTTGCAGAGTTCAAATATCCCAAACAACAAATATAAAGCAACTAAATAAACTACTTAAGATTAACAACATCACTCACAATAAATAATCTTCATTAACTCCCATGTCATCATCATCATCTGAGTCATTCTCATCAGAGCTATCGACAGAAGAATCTTCATCATCAGATCCATCGTCCTCAGCTTCCATCATCTCTATAACCCTCAACTCTTCTTCTTCCCAAACTGGATAACACTTTTCTAAACTGATATTTTACCCACACAAACCATTCATTAGATTCAGTTACTTTAATACCTTTAGTCAAAGTAATGAAAAAAAACCTTGTCAATGCAAAATCTGCCACAAATGTAACGTCTGATCTTTCTTCTCTCAGCCTCTCCACAGGAAAGCTATAATTAATTGAATATAACTCAATGAGTCATTAGTATAACAATTTAAATAAGACAAAGGAAGGATCAATCAGTTACTTTGGTTTGTTCGATCTCTTGCCTGTGTCTGAAACTAACCCACGGTTACTTGAAATATCCTATTAGTGTAAACCAAGTTATACTTTTTCATTTCATCTACATTATAAATTATATATATAACGACTTACAATGTATCGAATGGATTTGAAATTTCCTGTGAGTAGTGAGTTACAAAATTCCAACACTTGTTTCTGAATATAACAAGGTTTAGTTAGTGAGTGTGTTGAGAACCAAGACTGATGACTTGTTTATGCTTTTATAATTTTTTACCTCTTGTAGTTTAGGACAGTTGCGTAATATTATAGTCTTGAGTTGACTGTCTTTGCAGCTAAGTCCCAAATCCCTATCAACAATGTTTTCTTACTATGTGAAATCTTACTAATAAAGACTTATGGATGAAATTATAACTATGAATATTTTGTGTTTGAACCTTAGAAAATGACCCTTGATTGTAGGTGATCTGGATAAATTCAGGTACTCGAGTTTAGGAGAACTCTGCAAGTAACATTGGATTTTGTAAAATGGCATAGATGGTAACAAATGAAGAGAGAAGATAATATAGGAGTCATACCTCAGCAAGACTTCGGGCCAATTCATCGGTTAGTCCAAAGCGTATGAGCGTTAGAGAAGTTAAGTTAGGGCAGTTGGACACAAACTCTAACAAGGATGATCCTGTTTTAGTGTCTAATGTACCTGTTACGTAATATGTGAGTTAAGCCAACCTGGAAGTAATGAAAAGGAAAGGTTCACAGTGGAAAAAACTTTTACTTGGATAATCATATGTCTCTAAGAACAGTTGCTCTATTAACCGGCATTTCAATGTCAGTGACTTAAATAGCCCCTCAGATAGGTTATACCTGTTACAAAAAAACACGAGATAATGTAAAACATGAGAATGTTGGAATTATCAGAAGTGCAGAACTGAAAGTCCAAGAAAACTTACAATCCAACAATCCTCAGATCAGTGATATTTGAACAAACTGACAATGCATCGGATAAGGACCTATACTTCATAGGTCTGAGATTGTAAAGCCGTATGCTTTTCACTTGACTCCTAGAATAATTAAAAAAAAAAAGAAGATACCAACTTAAAAGATAGACAGGTGCACAATTGAAGGAAATTGACAAGATTTAAAGATGAGATCATGAGAATGTATTGAGATGTATTCCCTGATCTAGTTCTTTCCTATCTATGAAAACCATAACAGTATCTCTACGAGTTCGTTTCTCAATTCTTAAGTAGCTAAGTTTAGATTGGACAAGACAGATAAAAATAAAAAAGTTTGATACTGAAATATCAAACTGATAATGAAGCCAATACCCAATAAAACCATGATTATAGGCTAGTGATTTCAGACAAGATCCGCTAAGCAAAGAGGAAGTAGAATCATATCCAGCTGGGCGTACAACACGACCAAGTCTAAGGGATCTGCATGCATAAACAAAACCCTGAGCAATGGTTACATAGACTAAGTTCAAAAGCAAAAGCAAACAAAAAAAAGAAGCTAAGAGATATAAAACAGATTATTCTTCATCTCATTGGACTCAGTAGGTTTTATACAGAAACACATTGGTTGCTTAAACACACACACAAAAATTTCACCTGAGTTCTTTACCAGCACGATGGATCATAGTAGATACAACTCCTTTATCAGCAAAATTAGAAGACGTTGTAAGGTCAATGTGTGAGTAACATAAACGTTCCATGGAACATTTATTAAACATAGTGCAACATGCAGCTACTCTCATCAGAGACTTTGTATCAACCATCGAAAAGACCTGAATCAAAAATCATTCAAGATCAATCACATATCCTAAAAATAACACAGATCATCATCACAGTGAGATTCAACAACGCAGATCACAAGGACAGATACTAATTTCTCAGAAATTGACTATTTGTTTGTTACCTTAATGGTAAGTTCTGGAGGGAGGAACCAGGATTTGGAATTGTGAATAGAAGCTCGTTTACGGAAGCATCGTTTAGTAGAGTCAAGAAGAAGAGATGCGATTCCAAGAGTACGATCGATGAGAAGGTCTTGAACGGATTCATCATCGGAAACGGAGGCAAGAGATTCATCAAGCACTCGATCGAAGGAGTAGCTAATGGAGGTCGGAGATGAATCTGGAAACGAAAGAAGCGATGAGATAATCAAATCGACATGGCTTTGATTAGAACTGGAGACATTAGGAACCGAGCTAGGTCTTCGAGTATCATTTGGAGAATCCATTCCAAAGAAGCCACCGTACACGTTCGAAGACTTTTCTCTTCCTGAGTTTTTCTAAGTATTTATTTATTTAGATATAAATATGGCTTCGTCTCCAAATCTCATTTGTTTTGGTTAGTCTTTTATTTATTTCTTATTTATCTAAAATGTAATAAATGTATATTTTCTTATATGATGTATAAATGATTTTGATAAACAAAAATGAAAAACTTGTAAGAAAATGTTCAAACATAGATTTTTCTTTTTTCTATTTTTCCATTTAAAATAGAGACAAACGACCCATAAGAAATAGAAATCCATTTATATCTTTTAGTTAATGAATAAAGTCTAATAAAATTTGTTACACAAAAAATTTGTTGGGTCTTTAGTTTGAGTTACGTTGAAAGTCATGTAAGATGTCTCATTATGTTCATATGTCCATGTCCATGTTCTTATATATATACTTCCAACGCCAAACATAACAATCATATTTTCAGTTTTAAAACCTATATTAATATTAATAAATACTTCACTTACTATTCGAAATCAACTCTTTAATAAATGTTACTCACAAAATAAAAATAGATTACTGTTTTTGCTATTATAAATATACTCTAAAAATGTACTTAATGGATATATAAACTCCAGTAAGATACATGTCAATCTACATAAAAAATAGAAAGCGATATGTGCAACTCAGCAAACAATAATAGTGTGATATGAAATGGATATATTAGCAATAAAAATATATATATTCAATTACAGTAGCATAATATATATATATATATATATATATATATATATA
>KE156403.1:11211-33070 GCA_000411055.1 Leavenworthia alabamica
TTTATCCAACTTTGTTATAGTCTCTTCTATTTTAGGTTTAATTTTTCATCTCTTTCCTGACCACCGATCCACCACTGTTTCACCATCTTCGGTGGTCAGAGATCGCTGTCACACCATGAAAGCTCGCCAGATGCCATCGTTCTTAATCCGGGAGAAACAACGGTCTGAAACTGGAGGGTTTCCCCTGGATCTACTCCGCTTGCACGTCAGGATCAAACAATACCAATCTGTCGAAAGCTTCCTCCCTCGGAGTAGGCTCTCTCCAACTTACCCTTAACCACCAGAATCTGTCTCTGAACCGGAAAATGGTGGAGAGAGGTCATATCCTTAAAGTGGCTTCCTCTTTAGATATTGCTCTCAATATTTTAATCTCACTGTTTGAGGACGGATGAATGCCCTCCTTGACGGTAAAGAATCAACCGCTTTCGATCTTATCTCCTAGTTTCCACGGCCATCGAAAGATCTACATCGCAGTTAGTTTGGCTCCACCGTTGCCTGCTCTTCATTTTGCAATCCCAGGAATTAGGGTTCCGTGTATTGGTCCTAATCATTTTGGCCCATTAAGCAACTCAGAATGGACTTTGGCTATCTCTAGCGGCCCACTATACTTCAACTTTTGGCCCAGGTCTCGTCCTAAAATCCCTCTTAATATTCTCAGTATTTCAGTATTTGTCTGTCGAGGATATTTATCTCAAGAAGTCGATTCCTTCCGATGACTATTCCAGCAATGATACATGGATTTGCCATGGTTTCTTTGGCTGGTTGGATTGAGCTTCGATCTCTATCTCCTCTTCCTCCCCAATATATCCGACTATTCTCGGATAAGATTCAAAAATAATATTTTTAATATTCGATCCGATTAACTCGAAATATATTTTCAAGTTATACAGTGAATTTTTAAATTTCTAAATAAGCCGATTATCGTTTAATTAGATCTAATGTCCAAACTAATTAATTTGAAATGTTGGAGGGTATGTGGGCTAATAATCCAGTGTGATTCAATAGCAACTGCCAACTGTATATCTACTCTGGTTGTTTCTGATTTTTTATATTCTTTTAGACGTTCATTTGTATTTGGGAACTATTAGGAGAATTGAAAAGACTCTCTAAGCCACAAATGTTCAATCTTGTCAAAAATGGATGGATATGAGTACGACAACTCATTTGACGATATTATTTTTATTTTACTTTAAAAACTTAAAATCTGTCAGTCGACAAAAGAATGTTGTATTGATGATCCAAAGGAAATAGAAAAGAGGAAGGATTTAACAATGGCGTCTCTATCTCTCAGTTGTACTTATTTCCCTTCGTCTCGCTCCTATGTCTCCACTTCATCGCTATCTCCATCGTCTCCTTCTCTCCCTCACTTACGATCACCGATTCGCCGCCGTGACCGNGGAATTCTCACACCATCCTCTCTTCCAGTTCTCAGGTTTTTCTTCTATTTACCTTGATCACTTGTATCGATTCACACTCAATTCATAGCGAATTTGAGATTATAGGTTAGATGTTCGGTAGCTGAGCCATTGAAGGTGATGATTTCGGGTGCTCCTGCTTCAGGCAAAGGCACTCAATGTGAGCTTATTGTTCAGAAGGTAAAATATTCCACTGATCCCTTTATTCATTTCGTGTATTAGTTTATCTTATGAAGAGTTTTGTGATTTATGTATACAACAAATGATTACAAATAATACATTAGTCAACTTTGAACTTACTTAATGGTATTAAGCACCTAAAAATGGTTTATTATCATCTAATCGAAGTTTGACATCTATGTTTTGTATATTTATGTTTTACTAGTACATTTTCGAACTGATCTGCAGATTTAACATGCAATTGTTTTAACTATCCTGTCTTTTATCCTTTTCTATGCTGTAATCTGAAAGTTCAATTTATACATCAATTCATTCTTCACTTCCTAGTTCCTATCTTGAATCTATTTTCTATGGTTTAATCTTGAGTCGTTTTGTATATCTATGATGTAATCTGGAAGTATTGATGTAATGTAACTAAACTAGAGGAGTTAACAAGTAACCAATCTATGAACCCAATAAAAGATGTTTCTCTAACTTTCATGTAACCAAGAATCAATATGATGATATTTTATAGTAACAAAAAATGAATGAAGGATCTCTTTGTATGCAATCAACAGGCCCTCTGTGGAACTGTTAAAGTGTTATTTAATATTAATACAATTTTTTATGTCATGTTGTGAAGAGGAGAATCAGCAGAGCTTGTTAATAAAATAGGAAATATCTGGCCTTCTTATAGTTTTATATAATTCCCAACTAGTTTTTTTAGTTTCAGGATCCTGTGCTCATTAAGTTGTTTCCTTTAAAGGACCTAGTTATCTCAAATCTAATGAATTATCTCAATGGCTGGAGATCCCTGAACTTAAAATGCTTCTATAACTAATCCTTTGAAGCAGAAACAGCATCATCATTGTAGTTAATGATGATAATTCATCAGTGTAAACCAATAAAGCATTTCTAACATGAATTTAGATTTAGATTTAGATTATCTAGTACACTGAACATGAGTATAAAACCTTGATGTGAACTAATGCAGCAAAAATCATGTGATCGAGGTTTCTGGCACATTTGATGTATGGAAGAATTCCTATGTTGCTGATGTTTATATGTGGACATGTAAAGTTTCTCTTTCTTGGTCATGCAGTTTGGTTTGGTGCACATATCAACGGGGGATCTCTTGAGGGCAGAGGTCTCATCTGGGACAGATATTGGAAAGAGAGCAAAAGATTTCATGAATTCGGGAAGTTTAGTTCCAGATGAGATTGTTATCGCGGTACTGAATTATTAACTTACTGGCTTCATGTAATATTTTATTATTCCTCCTCTGATATTAACTACCTTTCTAGATGGTTGCTGGAAGATTATCACGTGAAGATGCTAAAGATCATGGATGGCTTCTTGATGGATTTCCAAGAAGTTTTGCACAAGCACAAAGTCTGGACAAAATGAACATCAAACCTGACATTTTTTTCCTATTAGAGGTATGTGCAAATTGTTCTTATTGTGTTTGGTAGGTATCCGTTTCTTCTATTGATTTTATAGGTAATTTCACGTATTCACTATCAGTGGCTATGTTTATTTGCTTATATGCTATTATTAATGACAGGTTCCTGATGAAATTCTAATCGACAGATGTGTTGGTAGAAGGTTGGATCCAGTGACTGGAAAAATTTATCATATTAAAAATTACCCTCCTGAATCAGATGAAATTAAAGAAAGACTGGTCACACGCCCTGATGATACAGAGGAGAAGGTAATCTTTGGACTTCTTACTTGCCTCTGAAACTACTTACAACTGTAATCTCATGAGTTTATTTTGTTAAAGGTAAAAGCACGTTTACAAATATACAAACAAAATTCTGAAGCAATTATTTCTGCATACTCAGATGTTATGGTCAAGGTATTAGGCTATTTTTTTTTCTTTCTATAAAGTACTGGGATGCCATCATTAACCTTTGTGTTTTGGTATTAATCTGTTTTGGTCACAGATTGATGCAAACAGGCCAAAGGAAGCGGTTTTTGAAGAGACCCAGACTTTACTATCTCAGATACAACTAAAAAGAATAATACAGACTGGCAAGTAGCAAACATCTATATAAATATAAGTAGCAAACATCTATATAAATATATTTTGTGGTATGTGCTTGATAGCGTTGTCAGTGTTTTCCAGTTCAAGATGAGTTTTCCTAATCCTTATAATCTTGAATTTTGTAATCTCTTATTCTCAGTTAGGTCGTTTAGAAAACACTTCTATTAATAACCTGTCTTTTTGCTTGCATAGAAGACACCATCTTTTTTTATTCACACCTTCTAAACAATTGATTCTCGATTAAATTTGATGGCCAAATTTAATTTAGATAAATATATTCAGGAATTCCCTAAAAGTTTCAGGATTTTATGGTCTATCATTATATTAGGATTTAGGACTAAATTACTCCTATCAGGCTATAACTTTATGTTTCACTTTGATTTGGTAACCACTGTATGCAAGTGATGTTAATTATGAAACAGGTCCTTGCAGATAAAGCATCGCCTGTTCAGGTCCTTAAATAATACTTCTCTTTGAAGCTAGTAAGTGGCAGAAAGTAAATTTAGAGATGTCCTTATTTATGTTATGTAACATCTTTTTCAGGATAAATGGAGAGGAATACCAACAAGACTGAATAACATTCCGCATTCCAGGGACATCAGGGCTTATTTCTATGAAGATGTGTTGCAAGCCACAATTAGATCTATAAAGGATGGAAACAGCCGTCTTCGGGTGAGGCTAATCTGTAAAAATCAATTTGCAATGTCAGATGTTAAGTGTGTTGCCTTTATTTGAAAATTTCCTGAAGGATTTGACTGATAGAGTTACAAATGAATAGGTGGATATAAATATCCCTGAGCTAAACCCTGAAATGGTAAGTTATTAATTTCATTAGTTGTTTCATATAGTTTCTGAAGCTTTATAAAATTTATAAGAAATCACGGCTATTGTGATGCATAGGATGTTTACCGGATAGGAACCTTGATGGAACTTGTTCGAGTTCTTGCTTTATCATTAGCTGATGATGGAAAAAAAGTGAAGGTAATACATGGTTTAAAAGATCAAGTAATGTCACTTGATTACTATTTTCACAATTCTTGTTAACTCAGCTTCTTTTATTTTCCAGGTTTGTGTTCAAGGGTCAATGGGGGAAGGTGCACTCGCTGGGATGCCGCTGCAGTTGGCAGGCACTCGAAAGATTTTAGAATATATGGACTGGGGTGATGATGAAACTTTGGGAACTTTCGTCAAGATTGGTGCAATTGGTAACATCCGAAACTGAGTACTTTTCAGGATACATCGACTAAGCCATGTTTAACACTAGAAATACCTCTTGACGATTTTTAACCTGTGTGTTCTGGGTTTAGTAAAAAGTGAATCCTACAAAAATTGCATTACATTTAGAATATTATCGTGTGGACTGTGTAACATAATCAATGTTGTGATGCATAATCATGTTGGATAAAATAGTCTTTGATACTATGAATATGCATTTTCCTGCTCTTCGACTCATTTGAGCCACATATGAGCAAATCTGTCTCGGCTGTGACAGGTGGTAAAGAAGTTGATGAAGAAGACGATATGTTCATCTTAGTGGCTCCTCAAAATGCAGTTGGAAACTGTATTATAGATGTAAGGAGCTTGAAAAGCCAGATTTATCATTAATATTAGCATATTAACCACATTATTATTTTGTTAGGATCTAAAAGCAATGACTAATGCTGCTGGGGAAAGGCCAGTTATACTTATCAATCCTCGCCTCAAGGTACATTTTCTGTTTCCATTTTGTATACAGAAGCTATGTGGGTAACATTGTTATCTCTTATGGGTTTACATGTTTGATATACATTAATATATTCAGGATTTACCAGCTTCAAGTGGCATAATGCAAGTAAGCAAGCACACACAATAATCATTTGGGTTACACATTGCTTATCGTTTCCTTGGTGTCTCAGACAATGGGTAGGGAGCAAAGGCTGGAATATGCCTTAACGTTTGACAACTGCTATGTATTCCGGCTTCTCTATTATTTGGGAACACAATACCCAATTATGGGCGCTCTAAGGTACAGTTGGTTGGCTTGTGAAGTACATAACCAATGTCTATATATCCTGAATACTTGACCTGAATTTAATCAGGATGTCTTATCCTTACCGGTATGAGCTTTACAAGAGGGTGACGGATGAAAATGGAAAGGAGAAATATGTTGTGATATCAACTTACTCTGAGAGACCAACACCTGACCAAATCAATGATGCTTTCTCTGGGTAAGATTTTGGTCCAACAATATTTTCTTAAGAAGCTTAATTGATTGAAAAGTAACTGAGTAGTTTTTTGCACATTCAGGGAGCAGAGCAAGAAGCCCTTAGGAATTTGGTAAGGAACATTACATATCAATTTAGATGAGGGGGTTTGGCTGATTGTTAATTATGCTTACAGGGGGTTTCTGAGCAGTGTCTTCTCATAAAGGAAAGAAGCTAAGTTGTGGAACATTCATCGTTTGCTCCTATATTTACCAGACTCTGTGCTGCCATATTTTGCACATAATTCCATTTTTTTTTTTTAATTATTAGAGGTCTCGGAAGTGTTGATAATCTAAATATCTGGCAAACAAAATTGTGATTGTTATTATTAAAATAGTGTCACATAAGTAAAAGCTAAAGAGTAACTTCAATTGGATACATTTCAGTTTGATACATATGAAATCGAAAGAACCAGTGGCCGAAAACTTCAGTCTTGAATTTTTAGTTGGTTGAATTAGTCAATACTGTGATATTTTATATAAAAATGAAGGGTGCATTACTATAATTAATTAGAAAAGAGGTTTAATTGCTATAGTTACCAAAATCTTATGTAAATATTGTAGTTTCAGTTACTTTTTAAAAAGAGGTTTAACGTTCCGCTCTAGA
This sequence comes from Leavenworthia alabamica, assembly GCA_000411055.1. Taxonomy (NCBI): domain Eukaryota; kingdom Viridiplantae; phylum Streptophyta; class Magnoliopsida; order Brassicales; family Brassicaceae; genus Leavenworthia; species Leavenworthia alabamica. Next base: position 17,682 of record KE156403.1, read on the forward strand.
ATTATGACAAAAAAAAGTTGTTACAAAATGCCGCTACGATTTTTAAACAAGTCTGTGATATCAAATCTGCTACAACATAAAAAAAAAGTCTTGAGTAAATAAAATTATTGTGTCATGAATCGCATACATTAGTTTGTAGTAATCGCAAAATGTTTTGTTATCGCCGACTTATCTTAGAGTGGAACGTTATCTTTTTTGATAAAGTTTCATTGCATTAAAATTAAAAATACATGGTATGACTATTTATAGTCATAAAGTTTAGCACCATTAATGGTAGAAATAAGCTTTGTAAGCTTAAACATACGACAAATGAAAGAGAAAATCAATCTTAGAACTTGGGAACTTGGATGCAGATCCAAATTCAATGTAAGTTTTTAACAAGTTAAGCACTACAACCACCCTTTCCACGGTTTCGACGGCCTCGTTTACCCCGTCCAATGACTGTAGTCCATTGCATTTCTTGGGCCTTCTGGGTTGGTCTTATTTGTCTTCCACCGCGGGTTCTTGGTTCATAGTCATAAGTTGATTCGGCAAATGAAGGATCTCCATAATCAGAAACAACAAGATTGTCACTTACTTCATACATAGTCTCTTCTTCATTTGTCACTTGGTTGGATCTCAAATCAACAGATGGAGTTGAGAATATAAATTCTCGATTGTTACTTACGACACCTTGAGGTGCAACCACATGAGTTTTCCGTGACAAGTGTAGAGATTACTTTTTTGAAGTAGAAAGCTTAGACAAAGTGGATGATAGAGTTGATGTGGTGGAACCAATTTGAGCTGGAATGTTCAGTGTCACATGCCCAACAAGAGGGGAACGTTATCGCATATTTGTTGTCGTAAACATATTTTTACATTGTCGCAGACTTATATTTTTGCATATTTGTTTGTTGTTGTTATCGCAGAATTTTTTTTTGACATTGTCGCGAATTTAATTTGTGGCACATTCTAGCAGATTTACCTGTGTACTTTATTGTTTCCACAAATTCAAATGTAATATTGAGACAAAAATCAGAATCGTCAATATGAAGAATAAATCTAGTGATGAAATAGAGCTCAAGTTATACGAAACATAATTAAGATACAAAGAGAAAAAAAAGTTCATTTGTGTAACATGACATATATAATCACAAATCAAATAACACATTATCATAATTAATGATTTTGATATATATCTCTCTTAACTTCTCTTAACAGGATCAAAGTTGGAGACAGCCACAACAACACCAATGATGACTGTAAGTACTACGCCACCCGCAGCAATGCTAAGCAAGAAGTTCTTAAGAGAAGGAGACACTCCAGAGCCTGCAGCTTCAGCCACCTCAGGGATCACCATTGATACGGTGAGAGCTGCGGCAGCTAAGCCACTCACAGCCTTCTCCATCTTCAGGTTAGATGCTTTCACTTGAAACCTACGTGTAGTAGGCATGGCTAAGGAAGAGGACTTGAATGGTTTCAAAGGTAATGGATTGGGGAAAGCTATGGTTTTAGCCGATGACGATAGGTTCTTGGTAAGTGGCATGACAAATGACAAAGCGGAGGTAGAAGCCATTTCTGAGTTTGGTTGTTTGAGAATAAGTGAAATATCGAGGAGAAAGAGGACTTGTAGATATTAATCCTACGTGGCAGGTTCTGCGCTTGGAACTCTGATTCGTTAGATAAGGTTATCTTCATTTTGTATTTTTCTGCGAAGTCCAATAAGAGAATGCTTTTCTCAGATTATTATGAATGACCAACGATATATATATATATATATATGAAGAAATTCTTTAGCATATGTATGTTTTTGAAGTTATTTATAGCCTTTTTATTGGTATTCCTATAGTATTAGAACAATATATAAGTTACTAATTTGTGGGAAGTTAGTAAATATTAATTGGTTGTTCTATATTTTTTAAAATATCAAAGCAAATGTCAACCGTTTTATTTGTTCGGTGGACTTTTTAATGTATTTTGTGAAAATCATTTTGGAAAACAAATTCGTGTTTTTAAACTCAGAAAAATAAAAAAGAATTATGAATTTTGAAATTATGAACAAAAGATATCTACTTCAGAAATACCGTTATAACTACTAAATATTAAATTTTTGATGATCAAACCTTTTAATATACACCATTAAATTAATTTCAATGGTGTTAAAAATTTTGTTAGCAATTATGTTTTATCTAAATGATGTCATTTGTTTTCTTTTGTAAAAAATCTTAATTTCAAATTATGTATTCTTAATCTCCATCTTTTAAACTATTACCGTTTACAAATCTTAACTTTTGAAATATGACATTTAAATTCTCAACTTTACCACAATTATTTCTACCTATATACACATACCAACATATTCTTAAAATATATTTTAGTATTAGTCGACATAAATAGTTTATGTAGAATTTTTATTTATGTCAACTTATACTAAATCCAATAGAAACCAATGTAGTATAATTTTAGTATCAATCAACATAAATAATTTTTCAAATTATAATCAATTTACGTATATGTTTTTTGGATCATCATGTGTTAAACGTATTTCATAAAGATTGATAAATAATTTTTAGGTTTAATCAAATTTATTATTTATATTTTAATTATTTTTAGGTTTATTTTTTGTTATTTTATATATCAAAATTAAAAAAAAAACTAAATTATCGTCTTATTAATTCATATGAATCAAAATTCTATAAATATGATCAAACCGTAAAAGATAATATTTTTGGCTTTAATGTTAAGATAAAAATATAATCTTTACTTTTTGTTTAATGGTAGAATTGAACAAATTAATTGATCGTATTATGTGTAGAAATAATTTTGAAAATATATTGGTATGTAAGTATACATAAAAATTATTTTGGTAAAATTGATAATTTAAAGTCATGATTTGAGAAGTTAAGAGATAAAAGTTCATAACTGAAACTTGTGGTTTTTAAATAAGAATGAACAACATTGCTTTTACAAATGAAGTTGATAATGAAAATTTAACTCTGTTGGCATACCTAGTCGATCCGACTAGGCCTACCGCCATTTCGGTCTCTTGGCATAAACAGGATTGGTTCTTTGACAGGATTCCTAAACACTCCTTCATCACATGGCTAGCTTCATATGGGACAAGTTATCCACCAGAGACCGTATCCGCCGCTATGCTCCATCATCCTCGTCACACTGCCTTCTTTGTGCTTCTTCTACTCAGACAGGGAGCATTTATTTGTCTCTTACCCTTTTTTTTCTTATTTGTTGAGACAGATTCTACATATATATATTTCTCTTACTCACTATAATCTTTTGTCTCTTTTGCAGTGGCTCTCCCGATCCTCGACGTCCCATAATCTTCAAGGCATTCTATACTCCATATGGCGAGAGCGCAATTCACGACTACACACCTCAGCGTCTAGACCGGTCGATCAGCTGGTTCACGATATCGGAGTCACTGTCAAGGCGAAGCTAATGGCCATCATCCATTCCTCACCGCCGGCATTCCCATCACTCTTGGAGACATGGTTTGGTCTACATCTACATTACTACCATTTCGACCATTGACTTATCGCTATTCGGCTTTCTTTTATTTCATGTTGTACTTTTTTTTTGCTTGGGTTCATGTGTAGGATTTACTAAACAAGGTTTTCATGAACCAACCGTCCTCTTTTTTTTCTTCAAACAACACTCTATCCATGCGGCGAAGCTTATCCCCACTGGATTTGCTAAGCTGCATGGGTAAGATGGTTTTCATCCGTCTTTAGTTATGTTCATCTCATTTCAGTATATATTATACTGTAAAGTGACTTTTTGTTATTAGTAAGATTAACTTTTAAAAGATAAAATAAAACATGTATATCAATTTCTAGGGTATATCTGAACAAATATATGTTTATGTATCTACATAAATATGTTATTTTATTTATATACAGAAAAATAAATATTTAGTGGAATAAAATAATTAGATAATACCATAAAAAGGAATTTGTATAATGAAATATGAAGAACTTTGAGAAAAGATGATGAACCAAACAAAAACCTTGAGAAAAGATAGGAGTTAGAAGAGATAGAATGGGTTGGGGAGGTTAGGATTCATATTGACTTTCTGCCCTATGGCTATGATAATAAATGACACTATTTTATGGTTTGTGTGACCATTAAAAATAGAAATAGAGAAGAATCCCGTGAAGAATGGTGGCCAAATACTTAATCATTATTACAGAACCAACTATACTATTGTTTATTAGCTAATATTGGCAATTATCTCAAAAAGAAATCAACCATTTACTTTAGTCAAGCACATAAGTAGTTAACGTATACATCGAGTCGCCGACAATCATAAAACAAACGGTAATATTAATTACACATTGGTCACTTGGACATGGTCACATGGGGATAGTTTTATTTTGGGTCACAGCGACTTAAAACACACACACACAAAACGAACTAGAAAATCTTATAACTCATAAGTCATGCCAACCTTCAGAAGCTTTGACCTTGGAATGGCAAGTGCTTTATCTCCTTCCCGACAATTCTTCTTCAAGAAATTGTAAGCATGATTCACTATAAACTTCTTAAACAAAGATGACTCTTTCTCAGCCGTAATCTCTGTCTCTCCCATTAGGTAGACTATTCCTTTCTCCCTTGCTTTATCCACCAACTCCGTCTGATCCTTCACTGGTTGTACCGGCATGACCCTTACCGACCTAATCTTGTTCGATGAAGATGAACGTGTGGACTCTATCCTCCCAGATGAAGGGATGGAGTTAGACAAGGGAACAAGTGTAGTCTCTACATTTGGTTCATTCTCTTTGTCCATCTCGTCCACTTCTTCTCCTCCGGACATGAAGTACTCATGATGGATGAATTCCTTTAAGTAATGAACAAACTGACGTTCAAACTCATCAGGCTCCTCCATGTCTTCCTTATAACCAAACCTCACAACACACCTAAACATCCCAAATTCCTTTGGCCCCACGTAACGAAAAAAGAACCGTTCTGATGACACCACACGGTTAATAGGAAGTGATTTGATCGATATCAAGACAAAAACCGAGTGGACTGACGAAAGATTTGAGATATAATGAGAGAACAATGGAGTTATACCATTAACCAACTCCGTGTAGAACAAACCAATCCCTGGAATCCTGTTTATGTCAGGATTAGTAGCCATTTGTATAGCGGTTTCACCAGATATCTTCTCCTTTAGTTCATACCGATACTTTAGGACATGAACGTATTGCCAAATAGCCATCATAGCCATCAAAACAACTGTTATCGCAAGAGGTAAGTACCCACCGCTCGTGAACTTATACATGACAGACGATAGATATAACATCTCTATGGAACCAAACACGACCAAGAACATAACAATCCATACTATGTTGGTCTTCCAAATAACCACCATTATGAGTGTCACCATAAAGGTTGTGATAACCATGACGGTTACGACGGCGATACCATATGCATGGCCTATCTTTTCAGTGGTTCTGAAGGCTAGGGTTACAGCAATGCATGCAAGCATGAGTAAGTAGTTAATCTCGGGGATGTAGACTTGTCCTTCGTACTTAGCCGAGGTGTGAACTACCTTAACTCGAGGGAAACAACCCATACGTAGAGACTGCGAGATGATTGAGAAAGCACCTGATATCATAGCTTGGCTTGCGATGATTGACGCTGCGACCGCCACCACAAATGTTGGCCAGTATATGGGATCTGTTGGTTGCACCCACACATTAATTAATATCATATTTTTAGAAATATATATATCTATTGAAAATAAATAAATTAATCATAGGAAATCACTAAAACATTGGTTCTGAGGTTTTTTTTTTCTTTTTGAAATTGGTACAAGTTGAGTTAAACTAACCTGGAATTGAGTCGTAGAAAGTATTGAAAACGTTGGAAGTATGTTTAGTGAGATACGCAGCTTGTCCGCAATATATCGTTAGTAACGCAGGATATGCAACACATGAGAAACTAATCTGCGACATTATTTTTTGGCAAAATTTTTGTTAGTGAATTAAACATAACACTAATTAGTTCCAAATCCATATAATTCGAAAAATCATTAAATACCAAAAGTACATATATATGTATATGTTAATCTCTTTAATTTAAGTAACATAATTAAAGTCACCTGTACGGCACGAACACTGAAATGACCTAGATCAGCAAACATTGCCTCAGTTCCTAATTTAACAAATTTCATATCAATCATTAGAATGTAAATTTCATATTATATGAAAAAAATAAAATAAGTTTAATGAACTCTCACCAGTAATGCAAAGGAAAACACCTCCTAGGGAAATCCAACCATCTTTACCAGTTCTTTTAAAGTAGTAAATGATATAGAGTGGATTAAGTGCCTTTAAGACCGTAATGTCATGCTTAAACAGGTTAAAAAGACCAATCCCGGTCAGAAATGTGAACCATATGAGGATGATTGGAGCAAATGAGAATCCGACTTTATCTGTTCCAAACCGCTGAAATGCGAATAGAACAATCAAGATTGCAATAGAAACTCCCACCACTGTGTCTGTAAATTTAACATATCCAAGTAAAATGATATAAACAATATGTAGTTTTGGAAATGGGTTATATGAGATTAATGAGAAGATGGATTTGGTGAGTTTTACCTTGGCCGAGCGATTTGATTCCACTTACTGCTGAAAGTACTGAAGCAACAAGAATGTAAATTGTTAGTTTTAACAAATAAATAAATAAATATTTGAAAAGTGTTAGTTAAACTGTTATTTTAAATACTATATATATAGTTCTAAAGAACATACATATCCATCATTTTAATTAGTATATATAAGTCAAGGTGTGTAAGTAATATTAAAAATCTACTTGTAATTAACAAGAAGTACAAATGGTTAGAGAAAAGATAGATCCATGGATTAGGACCTCCTGACCTGAGATAGAAGGAGTAAGAATACCATCACCAATGACCATGGAAGTGCCCATAATAGTGACGAGGAACATCATCATCTTAGCAAATTTAGAGTTCTCGAGCTTCTCTTTGATCATGTTGGCTCTTCTGAGCTGTGTGGTTGGAAGTTCAAGTGCATAGTTTGAAAGCTCTCTATCTTCTGGTTCTTGGTTTGGAATTAGTCCCATTTTTGCATACCGGCATATTAGTGAGTATAATGCAAATGTTCCTCCTGCATTCAAATATTCAATATCCAAAACGTTATTAATTTAGTAAATGAAGCCTCCCTCGTCTTTACAATTCTAAATTAAGAGTTTAGTTTTGTTGGAAACCATTTGATAACTTAGATGTCCACGTAAAAATAACATATTTTTAAAAACCAAAAAAAAAATACATATGTTTCCGTTGCTATAAAATAATTTTGATATCTACCAGTTGTCATTTATTAATTTGTCTTTCATTTTTTTCATTTGTTTGGTTATTTTACATGACTTTATTTTAGCCTAAATTCATTGTTTTAAAGTTAAAAATAAATTTCCTTGCACAGTTCTACATTGAACCCATCAAATAAAATTTCTTTTATTTGTTTCTAATATTTATCTAATACAAATTTGGAAAAAAAATATTTTTAATTATATTTAGACCTCAAAAAAAAAAATATAGATCATCTCCCACTAGCTCATAATATCAAAACTAAAGCAAATGAACTCTTGCGTGAATTGCGTGATATTTCTTTTTTTTTTTTCTAATTACTAGGAAATTTAGGGCTGAAACCCTTGGTTTAGTCATAAACGTCATTGTGACTTTTAAGCTTCGTCTAAAGTCTTTTTACTAGTCAAACTGACACTTGGTAAAAATTATTATTAATATTTTTCATATAAAATTTTTTTTTGATAAAACTTCTATATAATAAAAAAAGTTTTAGTTCGCATATAGTTAAACATGCGCAGTCGTATGACTTATTGATCTGCAGTGTGTGCGTCACACAACAAAAAGTCATCGTACACTACAAGACTTCTTGATCTAATTGCGTCACATGCATTATAAAAAGTCAAAAGTAGTATTTGATTATTTAGTTTCCTTTTTTTGACAACGACGTTTATTATTTAGCTATATTATTTAAAAAAAAAGAAAACTAACGAAGTTTTGATTCTTGATATAAAAGCGCGACCTTCTTGTGTATTTCTTTTATCAGTTGCGACAGTTCTATCATGTGATAATAATAATAATAATATACACATTTGCATGTTCATTAAGTCTCCAGTTTACTCCATTACGACATCAACCATCTTTATTATATTTCCTATTAATTTTATAATCATCCCTATGAACTTTCTTTTATTTATTTTTATGATAACCAAATATATTTCTAACAAAAACTCAAAATAATTTATAATATTTTTAGAAAACCTGCTATTTATTAATTTAAGACATATTCATTAAGCAAAAAAAACTAAGTTTGTAGATGATAGACTTCTATTTTTAGAATTAACCCACATAACAAAGTCTTTAACACATTCAACCAAACTACTAGGTTTAATTAAAAAAAATTTATAGTATTTTAGTTGGTGAGAAAAACGACGTTTGATTATGAAGGATCAAAGTTTAATCTGAATAAGAAAGGGTACCTACCTTCACCGTTGTCGTTAGCCTGTAGGACAATGAACACATATTTGAGGAGTGCAATAAGAGTTATAGTGTAGATGATTAGCGAGAGAACACCAATGACATCATCTTTATCATGGATCCCTTCAGTGAAAGTACTTGCGTATACGTATAAAGGTGATGTCCCAATGTCTCCATATACAACTCCTAGGCTCTGAAATGCCAAACTCATCGTCGTTCTCCAGCTCATCTATTTCATATACAAAGTTATATGTATTGTATTATAACGTTATGATCATCTTTTTCATCAAACACTAAGTATTTAGATACATACCAACGATGGACGATTAATACTTGTTTTTGTTTGACCAGCCTCTATGCTGAATGAATCGGGTCGAAGTAGTTTTCCCCATGATTTCTGATAAATAACCAAATGTGTAATAACATCATAAAATCTTGTGATATATGAATTTTAATATGACTATATATATAAATCACAAAATAATTCATATTAATACATGGTTGAAATTTCCATATTATAAACATTTTCACATCAATTATTACTAGTAGTTAATTAGTCCACTCTTTTTTTTTTAATTATCATGATATCTTCAGTTTTTATCATTAATATCGTAAGAAAAAAAACATATTGTCTTACCAAAAAAAATGTTTGTATCAATTCATACTATATAAGATAATTAAGTTTTTTTATATATATCTTTACTTATTTATGCATCCATAACATATATATATATATACGTATATAAAAAGTAATATATGATATGAGAGCATCTCTAAAGGTGAAAATTAGGGTTCCTAACATAGTTTATTAAGACTAGAAAAAATATAACTATATTGATAAACTTACGTTAAAAACTGTACCAGTTATAATAAAATATTGGTAAAAATAAATTCTGAATAAGTTGGGAGTTAAACGTCAATACCTTTTTTTCTTTGAGCATGTTGAGATGGTTATTAACTTCACCATCAATTTGGTGTTCCTCAGCATCCATTTTTGTTTTTGTGTTTGATTTGTATTAATGTAACAGTGTGAGAGAGGTAAAGTATACTTAGATGCGTATAAATGATTCATTTTCCAGTGGCTTTTATAAAGGTGTAACATGTTGACTTTTATTTAAATACTCAACCAGTCTGGAAAAATATACACACAGACCAAAAGATAAAGTTATTTAAGTCGTACGGACGTGGACGCGTTTCCTACACGTATTGCCGCCTGTTAAACTTTTTATTTTATTTTTGATAATGCACCTGTGGAACTTTTAAACTTTTAATATATATATTTAATTTTTTTCAACTATCTAGATAGATCACAAGACGATCTAGAGCATCTGATGAGCTTTCTAAGGTGATCCCATATCTGATAACTATTTTATGGATGATTCATTAGATTCTGTGTACAAAACAATCTAATTGTTTACTTGATTTTTTTTTATCTGTATGAACGTATAAGTTACAGTTCTTCTAACTATGTTTAATATGTAATATGTTTTGAGAAATGAACTAATCAGAGATTCGGAATATTCCTTGGTGAATATATAGATACGTATAAGTTATAACATCTTCCGAGTCTTCAGTAAGACTTTTAAGCTTTAATTTGGTGCAAGAATTGATTGGTAGATTTTTCAAAAGAAAAAACTGAGATCTTTGTTTTATATATATAGACTTTATGTAAATTAAGAGGATGTTATTGGCTCTTTATTTTATGTAGACTTTATATAACTTTTAAAGTACTTTAATTTATTGAATTTAAGAGAGTTTTACGAAATATCTATCGTAGATTACTGTAGAGTTTGTTTTAAGTGATTTTATTGCTAGTCTTTATAAACTATATAAGCCAAAGTTCATAGTTTATTATTCTTTTGTTTTCCCAGGTTTCTTTGTTTCCCTAATTGTTGTTTGTGAGTTCATATTATCGTACTCTTTCTCTTTCAATATATATTTTAGGTTTTAAAATTTATTTAAAATTATTTGTTATTTTCCATTTGTAATGTAGTTTTTTAGTAAAAATTTTACTTTTACCTCTATTAATTATTTTATTGGTAAATTAAATAAATTTATAATATATTTATGCGGTTTAAAAAAGATAATATTATTGTCTAAAACTAGATATATTTATGTGCGTGTGATTCAACTTTTTATTTCTTCTTCATCTTGTGTTTTACTAGACGCTGTGATATGCGTCAAGAAATTTTTGGTTTTAGCAAACAAATAGAACCAAATTTGCGGTCAGACGTTACGATTACATGGGGGAGTGAGACGACTCTTAAACAAACTGAATCCAAAGAGTTGGTCATAGCAACACATGGCCTAACAATATGCGATTTTTTTTGGCTCTACTTGAATAACATAAAACTAGTGGTGGCCTAACAAAATGGTGGAAGCACCCTTGGCCTAGTGGTTAAAGATCTATGGCTTCTACACCTGCTCTGGGGTTCGATTCCCAGAAGTTGCAAAAAGTTTTCAATGAATTTCAGGGTGTTGCAAGATCTCGTTTATCTTGGTATCAAGATTTAAATCATATTTCTAAGAAAAATGATGATGTAATAGATAATGTGGAAAAAAAAAGAATAACATAAAACTTTCTTTTTTTTATTTATTTTACAAAATAACGAATCTAACTCAATAATTTAAGAATTTTATATATTATAAATATATAAACTAATAGTTATTAAAATTTCGAAAATCTTAATTGAATAACAGTCAAATCTATGTAAGTTTTAAATTCCATAACTCCACCTAAATGAACGAACCAATAACACCCCTAAGAGTCAATGGCTTTCACAATATTTGTGTGCGTGTTTGCTTTAGATTTCATTTTTTTAGGTTTATAAATATAGATGATTTTAAAAATGTAGATATGTATTGGGCAATCTGCTTTATGAGGGATTAAACCAGCTACAACATGTCTTAAGGGCGTTTATTCAACAAACTTTATTATACAGTTATTAAAATTATAGAGTTTAAGAAAATTTTGAATAATGATTATAAATTGTAGAGTTAAATTTTTTTTGAAAAGCTTTTAATTTTTTCACAAATTCTTAGAGAGTTTTGTTTTTAAATTAATATCACTTATATAGATAAAATTTTAAAAGAGTTTTTAAAAATCTATATAAAAATAAAAAAAATTAAAATCATCTAAATAATAACTATAAACTTGAACAAAATAATAAAGTCTATTAAATTCATTTTATTTGAATAACACTAATTTTGATTAATTTTTAAAAAATATTTTAACCACTAACATATAGTTTAAAATGATTGTAAACAAATATTTAAAACTTTTGAACCAACAACACATAATTTTAATAGAGTTTTGAAAATTCACAAATGAATAACACTAAACTTTTCAAGAATTTAAAATCTTTACAAATCTTATAATTAATAAACCCCTGTAATCAGTTTATGATTTATTATCACTAATTAAAATTAATGTAAGATGTGTTATGGCAGCAGACAAGAACAAAATAAATTGTCACTTAAATTTTTATTTTCTTAAAAAGATTGAATAAATGTAATAAAAATTAGTTTAATGTATTAATAATTATGTTTGGACTAATTTGATTTAAACATTTATATTGTGTCTATTCCTGAGTCAATGGGACTTGACAAGTTGTATTGTTACCTCTCTGTCTATTTATATAAAAATGTATTATTGAGTTGAAAATTTGCCCCAAAAAAACTGTATTATGGAGGGTTTATTTGGGGAAGTACGTATTATTGATATATATATATATATATTATTAAGGGTAAGTAACACTTGTACGATCCATGCTGACTTTACTTTTGAACAAGTACATATACTAATTCATTGGCTTTCACCAAACACAATTATTTTCAATGATACCATTTTCTTAGAGATTCCAAAATGGGATTAAACCCAACTCCAATTATTGTAAGAATATGGACATAATTATTTATTTTTATCAAGTTTAAAGGATGTTAAAGTTTGCTAGATCACTAAAATATTATTTATTGTGAGTTTGTTATAAAACTAATTAAAGTATGAAATTTATAAATTATGTGACTAAATTTTTTTTTAAAAAAATTGACAATTTAAACGGTTGACGATTAGAAATAATTGCGAATACCAACCAAAAGAAAACACAACATGACCTTCAATCACATGTCACTTGGAAAGAGAACAAAAATACTAAAACAAAATGTACTATTTGAAATGTTCCAATAAACACGCAAAATTTAGCATGTTGTGCCTTGAAGATATTAGTATCTCTCTCTATTTGTCCAAAATTGATGCTTTCAGAATTATAACTTAATTTAGTTAAAAAAAACTGCTTAATGAAACAGAACATTCCAAACAATGCAAGAAAAATCCATATTGCATCTTCTTCAGGTCTCACATTGGTGTTCTTCAGACAGTGAACCGATTTCTTCTAGAATCATCCTGCATATAGACCATGATTTTATAAGTTTCATGAGTGTTAAAAACAAAAAAGATAATAGCTTCTATATTACATGGTTAGTGAAAGCTATCTTGTCGGTGACATCAAGTATCTCCTTCCACTTCTTTCCAATACCCATCTGGATTACAATAACAAACAAGAAGTAATGACTTCATCAGATAGATTCATTAACTTATAATAACATACTACAAAGTTTTAAACAAAATGACCATTGGTATATATAGCTATGTCTACTACATATATCTTTAAGCAAGTAATTCAACCACATCAGAAGCTGGTCAAACCTCCAAGAAAAGACATCAAAGCAAGAAGATCATTATTAATGGGTAACCCAGTTCTACACAGCTCGGCTTTTGGCTATTTACACACAAAAGAGTGAAACAATATAACCAAACAAAATCCAGAGATTTCACTAGATAACAACTAAAAGTAAATAATTATAATCACGAACAGCACACAAACATCAGTGTATATAGTGAGAACTTTACGTTTACTGTAAAAACTACAATTTTACGCTTGAGCAGTAATCCAAACTCCAAAGCACTAGGAGTAACTCAAACATCAGAAGCTGGTAAAAGTTCCTAAGAACAAACAACAAAGCATGAAAATAATAGTTGCTAACCAGATGAAGTTAAACAATCAACTAAGCTAAATTATCACCAGCAAGCAAAAAAAATGGAACTAGCTAACAAAAGAAAATTTAAAAATCTCACCAGAAAACAACTAGAAGAACACAACAATCATAATCCTCAACAAGTCACCAACACCAACAAAGTATATAGTGATAAGAAAAAGATCATACCAGAACAGCTTCGTTTGATTTGGTCCTTGTCCACAAAGAGAGCTTGTCTTGCTTTGAGCTTGGGCGATAACTAGCAACAACACCACATATCTCATCTGCCTCATCAAATTGCTCTCCAATTAAAGCCATCAACTACAAATTATAAGACATAGACTTTGTTAAAAGCTACACACACATATTGTCTAAACACATAACAGTAAAAGGATTAGAATGCTCTTTACAGTTTCAAGCCAGCCTTTGTCTAAAGCTTGCTTCCTGTCAGTAGTAACAACCCAAGTCCATTTTCCACCATTAGCACACTCGGGATCTTCCCACTTTGGCTCAACACCAGCTTTGAACAAATGAATTTCAGCATTCCCTGTTAATTTGCTTGGCTTGAATATAGTTTCATGCAATCTGCACAACAAAATTAACATTAAGATTCATAAATTTTCAATCATGACAAAAATACTATATATTTACATAGATCTAGATACATAAAATTTCATAGCTTTTTTTCATCCACAGTCTACAAATTATTTTGAAGAAATATAAAAACTTTAACAAAAAAAATCATAGATCCAAAAGCTTATTAATTGGTAAAGAAGAAGAAACACAAACCCCCAAAAATCTTCAACGGTGTCAAAGGTATAAGCTTTACGCAGAGAAGCACCCCAAACGGCGCCTTGTTTAGGTTTTGATTGGTTATCGAACCAGAAACTCCACTTTCTTTCTAGCTTGTGTGGTTGTTTCTCCGCCTCTGTCGCCGGTACTTCCACCGCCGTAAGGGCTTCGTTAACATCCTCTGTCGCCATATTGTCGCAGATGTGTTTCGGGTCAAAACAGAGATTGTGAGATATTTGGAAAACTAGGAATGGGTTTTTACCTTAAAGCCTCTTACATGACCCGATTGGGTCAAAATTTAAGGCCCGTCAACGAGAACATTTTATTCATATTTTTTCAATTTTTAAACATTTATCAATAGCAAACAAATCACAAAATAAGTGATTTAAAAAATATGTATAGAAAAAAAAATCAACGTCCTCATTAAATATTTTGATTCAAATAATTTGTACATTTATATGTAGTATATAATTCGTATAAAAAAATATAATACTTTTGATTTAATTTAAAAACATATCTCAAATGTTATATTAAACTTCATTTTTGTTTCTATTTGTTAAAAATAACAATATGTTTAATTTGACAAAATTTTATAAATTTTATATTTTATTTGATAGTCAAATTGGAAAACAAAAAAACATAAGTATTATTGAAGTTGAAAATAATCCTGAGCATTCGGGTTGTTCGGATTCGGGTTATTCGGTAATCGGTTTATTCGATGAAAATAAATTTTACCGATCGAATTTTAGATCGGATTGGTTTGGATTTTCTTTTTTGGAACTCGGATTTTCGGATTGTTCGGAACTATTTTCTTTTCTTTTTTTTTTTCTCGTCTATTAGATCATTAGTATTACAGATTTTTTAGGAATGCGAGAACAGCTTCTACTTACGATAATTCCATGACACAAATATTCTTCGACAAGCGGTTCTGAATATACGACATCCCCATGATGGATAAGCTCTCCCCACAACACTCGTATCTTCGACGGACGGTTCTGCAAGTACGACATCCCTTCTGATGGACAAGCTCTCCCCGCAA
>KE156403.1:33541-47784 GCA_000411055.1 Leavenworthia alabamica
GATTTTAAATCGGATCTAATTTAATTTTTCGATTGATTTTTTTGGATCAGACTGATCCGATCCGAACAATCCGATCCGTTTGTCTAGGGCGGGTTGAGACACACACGAAGAACCCTTATCAGAAAAATAAAAATGAAAAAGAAATATGTGCCACACGTAACCCACCCCTATCTCTTTGGCAAAAGCCACTTCAGTTCAGAGTATCATCCCATTTTCACAATTAAAAAACTTTATTTTTTTATTCTTTACATTTAAATTTTTTTCTAAAAAGAAAGATTCGTACGGCCTTTGATATTTGTCAACTTTTTTCATTGTCATCTGATTCATCATCAGTTTTAAGTCATCTTCAAGTCTCAGGTAAAACTTCTCATTTCTCTGCGTTTCATATTCTTTCAACATTTTCCAGCATTTGGATCAGATCTCGTCTCTTGTTTTTAGATTTCTGGTAAGAGAATCTTCTAATAAAGTTAATAATCTTTCATTGCTTAATAAGATTCAAATAAGTTTGATTCCATTAGATCTCGGGTCCACTCACTTACTAATTAATCCAAACATGGATCATCATACCTTTCTGGATTTTAATCACCTTTTTGCATAGTCATTTTTGTTTAGTTTGTTACGTCTGGTCAAGAATCTGGATGACTCAATAAAATTGTGGATTCATTATTTGGATTGATGGTTAATGATTTGATCAGGGATCCAAGCTAAGAAATGGCGCAGATCTTGGCAGCCTCTCCAACATGTCAGATTAAAGTTCCTAAACACTCATCATCATTCATCACAAACAAGTTATGGAGCTCCATTGTATTGAAACAGAAGAAGCAGAGTATTAAACCAAGAGGCTTTAGAGTTGTTGCTCTCCAATCTGATAACAGTACTATCAATAGAGTTGAAACTCTTCTCAATTTAGAAATCAAACCTTCCTCTGACAAAATCATTGCTGAATACATTTGGTATATATATAATCCTCTTTACTTACTTTTTCGGATTCTTTCAAGTTTTTTTGTAACATTGTCTTTTTTTATTTGGATAGGATTGGAGGATCTGGCATTGACCTTAGAAGCAAGTCAAGGGTATGTATGATACTACAGACTGTTAGTAAATTTTATGCAATGATTCTAATAAATTCATGGATGGTTTCAGACTATTGAAAAGCCTGTTGAAGATCCTTCTGAGCTTCCAAAGTGGAACTACGATGGTTCGAGTACTGGACAAGCACCTGGTGAAGATAGTGAAGTTATTCTATAGTAAGATGTTTTCACATTTCTATACATATATTCTTTTTATATGTTACAATCTAATATTTCGTGTACGCGTTCAGTCCACAAGCTATATTCAGAGATCCTTTCCGCGGAGGCAATAACATCTTGGTATGTATCATTGAGGTTTTGTAGTAAAATCAATATTTTTGATATGTTCATGCACTGATTATTTGAGATTTTTATTGTATGAAGGTTATATGTGATACTTACACACCAGCTGGTGAACCGATTCCGACAAACAAACGTGCCAAAGCTGCTGAGATCTTTAATAACAAGAAGGTCACTGAAGAGTTGCCATGGTTTGTCACTATTTCAAATCTCATTCTAATTCAATTTACTTAGAATTTGGTACTTAATGTTTAAATATTTCATGTTGATTAAGGTTTGGCATTGAACAAGAGTACACTTTACTTCAACCAAATGTTAAATGGCCTTTGGGTTGGCCAGTTGGAGCGTATCCTGGTCCTCAGGTAATAATCAAGCCAAGAATTATGTTTTGTGTTGGTTTACAAATAATCAAGCTAACTATATTTAGTTGTCAGGGTCCTTACTACTGTGGAGTTGGAGCTGACAAGATTTGGGGACGTGACATTTCAGATGCTCATTACAAAGCTTGCTTATATGCTGGAATTAACATTAGTGGTACTAATGGTGAAGTTATGCCAGGACAGGTTTCTTTTATCAATGGAGCTTTGATAATATTTTCTGTTTTACCAGTTTTTTAATCATCTGATATTATTATAAACATGTCTGCAGTGGGAATTCCAAGTTGGCCCAAGCGTAGGAATCGAAGCAGGTGATCATGTTTGGTGTGCTAGATATCTTCTTGAGGTAATCAGAAGTATCTTTTGTGTATAGAAGTGAGTGTAGAGTTGTAACTGTTGTGACGTTTTTGCAGAGAATCACAGAACAAGCTGGTGTTGTCCTAACACTTGATCCCAAACCGATCGAAGGTGATTGGAACGGTGCTGGTTGCCATACCAATTACAGTACAAAGAGCATGAGAGAGGAAGGAGGATTTGAGGTGATTAAAAAGGCAATCTTGAACCTCTCGCTTCGCCACAAGGAGCACATTAGTGCTTACGGTGAAGGCAATGAGAGAAGGTTGACCGGAAGGCATGAGACCGCTAGTATCGACCAATTCTCATGGGTATACATATGCAATGAGATTTTGAAAGATTTCACATTTTAAGTCCTTATTTTGTGTCTTTCTACTGATGTGATCTAAACTTGAACTTGGCAGGGTGTGGCTAACCGTGGATGCTCTATTCGCGTGGGCCGTGATACCGAGAAGAAAGGAAAAGGTACCAATTATTATTGGTAACACATGATTTTTGGTAATGATATTATAGTGGCTAAGATGTATTGTTGGGAATTGGAATATAGGTTACTTGGAAGATAGGCGTCCAGCATCAAACATGGACCCATACATTGTGACCTCACTTTTGGCTGAGACCACACTCCTCTGGGAGCCAACTCTTGAGGCTGAGGCACTTGCAGCTAAAAAGCTTTCATTGAATGTTTAATATTCGTTGAAGCTTTCATGAACCCGACGAACACACTTGGTCTATGTGGTGTTTCCAGGATCACGAGGTTGTTTGAAACATTGGTTCATCCTTTTATATTGGTTCTGTATTTCCTTTCGAACTATGCAGCTTCTGCCTAAATTTTTTTGCACTTTCGATTTCTTGATTTTTCCAGAAACTATGAATTTTCGGTCTACATGCCCCTGAACTTTTATTTTGCATATTTCTCGTAAATTCAAATGATATCCATGGACAGTTTAGGTAGTAATCCTCTGTTCTGTTGATTCTCGACCATGAATCTGTTGGTTGTTGACTGTGTAACATTATGTTTTGGGTGAGCTTTCTCGTATAACTTTTTCAGCATTGAACACTGCCTGACTGATCCTGAAGAAGACATTTTTACATGCATCTGTGTGTCTAATCTAAGACCTGCGAGATATGCGCTTACTAAGTATTCTTCTGATAAGTTTAGGCGAGCTCTGTTAAGGTCAAATCTATGGTGATACTCCATAATCCATCATCAAACCTGTCTTTATGTGTTTTCAATGAACTTGGAAATACATGGAGATATTTATGTGTTTGCAATTAATAGAGGTTAATAAAGAGGGGAAATGACAATGTCAAATAGTATAGAATTTCTAATCATTAAGAAAATGGACTCACCGAAGATATGGCGTTATGTATCAGACAAAATAGTAGAGCAAAGTTATTAACATTGTTATCACTAAATATATGAAACCTGAAACATTATATAACAAATTTTCTGTGGTCGCAACCAGTTTTTGGATCGAGACACGTGAGGACTGAGGAGATTATATAATAAATATTGGCACTTTGGGATCGGATCACACACAATACGAGGTTTTTCCCATAAAAAATGTGAGTGTTTGGTGAAAACTACCTTTTTGGGTCTTATTATAAAGATGAACACTTGTCCAAGCAGATACAGAAAAAAAATGGCAAACAACTATGTTTCCTCTGCTCTAAAGTCGTTACTTCTGCTTCTTCTTCTTCTTCATCTTGTCTTTTTGAACCAGCAACATGTTGATTCTGCATCTATTGTCAAGTTTCTTCCTGGTTTTGATGGCCCTCTTCCCTTTGAGCTCGAAACCGGGTATCTTTTAATCTGATTAAATCTGTGTTTTGACTTCTTAGTATAGTGATTATTTAAGTACATTACTGTTTCTTGTGAATGAAGGTATATTGGTGTGGGTAAGGAGGAGGAAATCCATCTGTTCTACTATTTCATTAAGTCTCAGAGAAACCCAAAAGAAGATCCTCTTCTTCTCTGGCTAAGTGGGGGACCTGGCTGCTCTTCCATCCATGCCCTTCTCTATGAGAATGGTAAAATCCAAAACAGCCATAAGCTTCCGTTTTCTTCTATTGGGTTTTCCGGTTTTGGGTTTTAATTAGTCAAATTTCTATCTAAATCATTATAAAGATTTTCTCATCATTTTTTAACGATAATGTTTTTTTAAACCATGAGTAACTATGTTGCCTATAATATGTTTTCGGAAAACCCAATAAAATCACTAGATCGTGGCAGTAGTGACTATACCCAGTTTCGAGCTTTTTGCTCAAATAAATTTGTTTTAGTGTTTTGAGAGCGTTATTATTATTCGTATTTAAAACTCTTGTTGTCGAAATAAAGACACGATTCACAATATTTTGTCGGGTTTGAGATTTTAAACTCGAACCGACTCAACTTTCCGAACCGAACTCAAAAAACAAAAATTATTTCATTGGAGTGTAGGTGTCAGAATCCGAACCCGGTCAGGTTTTACCAGAACCGGACCCTATGGGTATTATGGCCAGGGGTAATTCTGAGTCTCCAGTTGTTTTAGTTCTGCATATGTTTTCAATGTAGGGCCTCTGACTATGAAGTTTGATGTTTACAATGGAACTCTCCCGTCTTTGGTTTCTACAACATATTCGTGGACAAAGGTATCACAAAGATCTAACAATAATCATAACCTGATTAAATCAATATACTCTTGATCATTTTCCTCAGATATCGAGCATAATATTCTTGGATCAACCTGTTGGAACTGGCTTCTCCTATTCAAGAATTCAACAATTTAGTAAACCAAGTGATTCAGGAGAAGCCAAACGGATCCATGAGTTTCTTCAAAAGGTAAATGACAATCAAAATTGATCGTTTCTTTGTTTATACATAAACATTTAAGAAGCCTTTTTTAGTTCTTCTTGTTTGTGCAGTGGCTAGGAAAGCATCAAGATTTTTACTCCAACCGTTTATATGTAGGCGGAGATTCTTATTCCGGTATGGTTGTTCCAGCTACCGTTCAAGAAATCTCAAAAGGTATATATATGGTTTTATGATATTAAACCTGCCTTCTCAATAAAGTATTATAAACCGAATATATCAAGCATAGATGATGATGCAGGGAATTCTCAATGCTGCAATCCTCCAATAAACCTTCAGGGCTACATGCTCGGAAACCCGCTAACAGATTCCACAATTGATAATAACAACCGCATTCCATTTGCTCATGGAATGGGACTAATCTCTGATGAACTTTATGAGGTATATAATATAACTAAGACATTTTCCTTTGTTTCCCAATGAAAACACTATTTTGTTCCCAGTCACTGAAGAGAAGCTGTAAAGGAGAATATGTAAATGTTGAACCATGTAACACAGAATGCTTAGAATATGTTGAAGAATTTAACAAGGTTAGACAGTCTAGTTGACTATTTAATAGACTCATTTAATTCACACTCTTTTTGTGGTTAGTGTACAAGTAGACTATGCTATCAACATATATCAGATCCATTGTGTGAAAATGAAACTCCAAATTCCTATGTAAGAATTAATATATATTGATTTCTGTTAACCATTCAACATATATCAGAGCCAAGGTTGGTTTTGCAGTTGTATTTGCTAACTACCTACTGGGCTAATAATGAAGCTGTACGCAAAGCTCTTAAAATCAAGGAGCTAACAAGTTAAAATAAGGTTCTTGGTAAAGGAAGAATGTGAGGATGTAATGTATAATTGCAGGAGAGTATAGGGGAATGGGTTCGATGTTATTTTGGTATTCCTTATAATAAGGACATTAAAAGTAGTATACCTTACCATATCAAGAATAGCATCAATGCTTATCCTTCTCTTATCTACAGGTTAAAGTTTCACTATTTCTCATCTTTTTTTTTCTCTCAAAATACAAAACTTTTGTATTAAAATTGTGGTGAATAGTGGTGATCACGATTTCGACATACCTTTTGTTGCAACTCAAGCTTGGATAAGATCTCTCAACTATTCCATCACTGATGACTGGAGGCCATGGATGATCAAAGATCAAATCGCTGGGTATTATATAAACTGTTTTGCTTTTAAAAAAGGATTCACATTGAAATTTACTTTTGACTCTTAATTGGCAGATACACAAGGACTTATGCCAATAAAATGACATTTGCTACTATCAAAGCAAGTTTTTCTTCTTTATTTTTCTATTCAACAATTTTACTGAGATTTTTGAACTTGTATTGAGTAGTTGATTTTGATTATAGGGAGGTGGGCACACAGCAGAGTTTAAACCAGAAGAAACCTTTGTGATGTTCCAAAGGTGGATCAATGGCCAACCTCTGTAAAAGAAGAAACCGGTCTTTACTTATAAAGGACCATTTTGTGCAAGTTTATGTATTGTCATGTGCATGGTCAACCTGATGATTTTCTCATCCCGCCAACACATTTTTTAAATACAAATAAGCTAATTAACATATAAATAAGATTTAAGATATAAATAAACATTTTTTACGATCCCTCAAGACTCCATGAGATTTAAGATAATCATTTCTCATATTTCAATCCGTCCTTAATTGATCTTATCCCGACAATCGATTGATTTGTGATCCGCACAACCACGGATGTTATAGTAAAAAATCATACTGACTACCATTTATTAAACCCGAGGACAAAACAGTTTGGATACATTTTATTATCGAGTTTGTCCATCTATCATCAAAACCTTTTTTTTTTTACAAAGCGACATTCAATACAATCATATATTTTACTATATCGGTTTTTACTGCCATATAAGAATTAACACATCATTTTCTAACTTTTAATGAATGCAACACTTCATGAGCTACGAGAACATTATTTGTAATGTTTCTCTCATCAATAAAAGCTAACTGATTTCCCGACACAATGGAAGAAATAATTTTTTTGTCTTTGTACTAATATTTTTATAAAAATTTTGTATAAAACATTATAAATACTAACTGATAAATGATATACATTTTCCATATTCTTAAATTTCAGTATTATTTATGTTCTCTTAAAATTCCATCCCATATTCCAGTTTGCCCACTCCTAGCCCTTAGGATTGACTAAAAGACTATCAAACAAAAAATAAAACTCTCAAATACAAAAATATGCACAATCATTTAATGTCTCCAACAAAATAGATGACAATATAATATTTCCCACCATTGTTAAACAATTCAAAAAATATCCAAAAAATAAAAGAAAATAGAACTTTAACAATTCAAAAAATGAGCTTTTAAATAGACTAGTTATTCAAAATCCTCTTTTTTGTTGTTTGTATACAATAAACCTTTTTCCTTCTTTTCTCTTTATTTGGGTCTTTCTTTATGCAAATCCTAAACTCCAATGCTCAAAGCTTCAAGCAATAACCAAAAAAACCAGCAACCAAATTAAAATTCAAATGCTTTATGCATCTTCATTATTCTCACCATCAACCTCATCATCACCCTTGTCTGCCTCTGTCACCAATTCTTGATCTTGGGCGGTGGGGCTGGACTCAGAAGCCCCATCGATTGACAAATTGGAGATTTCACCCGTAACAGAATTTTCATCGCCTTCATCTGCGGCATCTTCTGAGACATTAGATTCTGTGTCTGATTGTTGCTGAAGGCTCCAGTACATGATACTGGCAGTCAAAATAAGCATCATCTTCGGGTTCACCTGTTTTGAAACACAAGTAAACTAACTTAGAGAAACTGTAAAAAGCATTCAAGCCTGTTTCGATAGATGTATATATCTCTTTACCTCTATGATATCCTCAGGCAACAAGAATATGGAGCATCCGAGCTTTCGTGCAACACTGATGATGTATGTTGCATTCAACTTCTTATCCTCCTCTGTTTAAGTGTCAATTACAACCAAATAGAAGTTAAAAGAAGACTTTGCAGTGGAGAATAAGAAACACTTAGAAACAATAAGGAAACAAACATGCAATGAAGTTGACACATCATGGTTTACCTGTTTCTCCATCGGTAACGAGGCTCCAGTTGACAACTCTTGGCTCTACCGCACTCAGAAGTTCCAAAAAGAACATTCCACTGGATAGATTCTTGTCCTGATATCACAGAAAAGCAATCATCAAACTGTTAGGTTTCTGAAGATGGGTCTCCATGAATGAAACACATCAGTACTTGGTTGACACTTACCCTGAAGCTCTCAGCCTGACTAGTTCGGCCCCCTCTCTTCACTTTCCTATTTGCCCAGTTCAGAATATCTGCATCTGTGATTTCTTTACCTTGCGAGTGAGATCTCAAGTTCTTCAGAAGTTGGAGCATTGTATACCTCATTAGTTGCCACAACAAAGCTGCAGAATCATTGATGGTACAATAAATTACATATTTTTCTACCAATTAGAAACAACTTACAATAGCAAATGCAACTCTCAAGAAGAAAAAAGTTATGAATGCGAAAGCAAAGTCTTAAGCTGACAAGTCTGATATATGGAAGTGCATAATCTTATTAGTGTGTTTTTTAGGAGAACTCACCGAGAAGGAGTTTCTTGTTTCCTTGCACAATGTCATTCCCAGCTACATTGACAAGTGAGAATCGCAGTTCCTTCCCAATCTTTACAACTTCATTGCAGTTCTCGACCTTTTTGAATGGCATTTTTATGGGAGGTTTATTTGCGTGTTTCCAGTTGACCGAGCCAGGTGACACTTTGTCAAGAACTTCAAGAAGAACCCATCTGAAATGAGATGAGGTTTAGATACAAGCAAATACAGAAACAAAACATTTTCAAACAGAACTCCATAGCTCACCCATTCCTAAGATCCTCAAAAACATTATTGACATAAGTGGCAATGCCAAGACTGTTAATCCAGAGGCGGAAACATCTTTCTTCTCGTGAAGTTTCCAGATCATCTGTCATCATTTCAGCAAAGGACGTCTTTGAACTGTCAACAGTCAATCCATTCCTGCAACAACGAAGATATCATAACAGAAATCATTATCAGGTTTCATCCTCATTTGGAAACACTATCAAAGGCATACTCAAATGAAAAGAATACCACATTTTCATTGAAAATTTGAGATAATTTATAATCCTAGAACCACTGGAACGATGCATTCAAATTGTTTAAAGTAACCTGTCAAATTTGCTACTGACCTGTTGTGAAATATTTGTGCCACAAATGCAAGGTTAAGATTTGCTGATCCATCAACTATATCTTTGGGAGAAATGTATCTTTTACAATCCAACTTCTCAGCCTGCTCAAGAACCTTTTTAGCTCTTTCTGTGGGGTCTGTGGTCTCTAATGCCACATGTGAACTGTGTTCTGGAGCAAGAGCATTAAGAAGATATGCATATGCCTCACCATCCTGAAAAAATAAAAGAAAGCTCATGATCAACAAGAAAAAGGACTTCATAACATTCTTAGTTTCTGAAAAACTCATGGACAGGTACCCAAAAGTCGTAACTCATAATAAGGAGAAAGAGTAGCTGAGCCATGTTACCTTCACATCAGAAGAAAAATTCGTAACTTGCTTTTCATAACCAGCTTTCTTCAGATGAAAATTCATCCATTTTAACAAAACTTTTTCAGGAGCCAATCCCATGAGCTCCTCTGCATCCTGTGACGTCATGAAGATTTTATGTAGTTTCAGTCTCATGACAATAAATCAACATGGAAAGCAATGTAAGTACATAAAATATATTTACCTGAGTGTCGTCTACCAATTCAAAAAGTGAAGGAGTTTTCTTAAAATTGAGATCAGCCAACAATTGGATCTGATATTTTGCAACAAAAACAACAATAATGTCATGAGTTAGTAAATTTTATAACAGGTCAACATTAAACTAAATGTTAACCATCATATGATTTACTGTGAACAAGAAATGGAAACGTTTAAGGTGAGTACCTTTATAATCTGAGATATCAGCCCAAGTACAAGATATGGCTGCAAAAAAAAAACAAAAAAAAGAAAGGAAAAAGACAAATTAACCACTCTTCCTTCAGAACGAGGAAACATAGGAACAAAAGATATGTATAATTCTCATGTAAATTACTCACTCTTCCTTCAGCTATGTCCTGTGTTCCAATGTTGACCACTGTGCAGCCAATAGCTTTGGCAGAATTAAGACCTAGAGTAAGGTTCTCATTCCTCTCCCACGGATTAAGCGTTTTCTTGGTGTTAATAGCTCGTTCGTCAATGGTCCCAGGAACAGCAACATTTATAAGCTTACTACAAAGAAAAAAACAAACAAAAGATGACCACTAAGAACTTTCAAAATGGTAAAAAAACAAAGACGAAAGGAAGAAATATACCATAAGAGAACTCCATCTTTAACAAGATCAAAAAAAGCATTTGTTGCAGGATCGATAGGAAGGAAACTTTTCAAGAAAGGATCATCACGCAAGTAATTATTAATATGGGAAACATAGGAAGCTTTCTCGGATTCATTAATAGCATGGTGAACCGTTGTGGTACTAGTCTTAAGAAATGAAGAACCTTTCGCTCCTCCTGATTTTTCAACTCCTTGAGTTTGCACACTTAAAAAGGCCTATTAGAAAACATCAAACAAATGTGAAGACTTACAAAATCTAAAATCATTAAAGACAAAAGCTAAGGAGATAAAACTAACCCGGAGAAAAGCTTCGAAATCGACATCTTCATCAACATCTGAATAAGACTTGTCCAATATAGATTTGATCTCATCCTCATCAAATGTACCATTAAAAGCTTTCAATTTAGCAAAAACAGGAGGCAAATCTCCGATAGTGACACGACCTAATTGAGTTTTATTTGAAACAAACTAACCAAAACAAAACAAAAGTTAGAGTTTCAATCAACACATAGGTATTGAATGAATAATATATATAGTTGTGAAATAAATAAAAAGAATGAGATCTTAAGATATATAACCTTTGATTTAAGGGTACGCAATTCAACTTGTGTGAATTGGCTTTGTAACCATGGATCAGAAACAACAACACCAACGTAAGTAGACATTTTTCTCTCTCAATGAATCAAAAAACAAAACAAATCCCTGCAAAAATTAATCGAACAGGAACCATTATAATTGTAACAAATAGAATCGGAATTGGCAATTTGATAACAATCAAAATTTGATTTTTAATTTTGAGATGATTACGATGTTGATGCATCGATCGATGTAATAGACAAGAGAAGAAGGTCTCGATGATCAAATAAAATGATTTACAAAAATAAAAGAGAGGATTATAATAGTCAGACCTTAGAGACGATGAGATTGAATGTGATTCGTGTTCATATTTCTGTTGATGAAAGTTATGATTTGCAAAGGTTAAAGAGATCGGTGAAATGATGAATGAATTGCAAGTTTTTGCGCGACGAATGTGAAATGGCATATGAGTACACGCCACAAAATGGGAAAAGAAAGTCCGAGGATAAAATCGTCATTTTCGCTTTAATAAAATTTGAAATTTGCTCATTATATATTTATTAATAGCTAATATTACCTATTCAAATTTTCTTATTTATTCTTTAATAAATTTTATAATTTTAGAAATATTTTGTATAGTTATTAAAAATAAAATAATATAGATTTTAATTGATTATTTTTATATCTATAATTAAAACTATTATTTAATATTTTTAATTTTTATTGATTAAGTTAAAAAAATTATTACAAAATTCTATTAAATATTAGTAAAATTATATATTGTAAAGTTTCTCAATGTTAGTAAAATTGGGATATTAATTTTTGTGAAACACATTTTAGAACATCTTTGAAACAAAAAAATTTATTTATTCTTTAGGGCATCCAAAATCATTGTACCAATTACACTTGCTTTCGCATAGTCGAAACTCTTATCCGCACGACTTTCTTGATCTTATTTAAAGAAATCTTGAAAACAGTTAATAAACAAAGTATACATGATTTCTTCAGATTCTCATAGCATCAAGGTAAGATTTCCCATCGAGTTCGCGAGAGAACAAACCTTTGAAATACTCTTCTATAGTCACAGTTTTAAACAACGCAGCCTTTTGTCTTTCCACAAGACTACTCACTGGACCAACTTCTTTACCCATTCCTATATTGTGAAATGTTGCAATCGAAAGCCTCTCTTTCTCTGAATTCACAACGGCGCGATGCTCTATACTTGGGTATATCCCATTTGTTATGATCTACATTACTTACCAATACCATAATCAGAACCAATTACAAAATGGTATCCAAATATGTAATCTTTAGTAAATATAACTTTACCTCTAAGATGTCTCCAACATTAACAATGAAAGCATTTGAGAGAGGTTTAACACAAACCCATTTACCATTTTTCTTGATTTGGAGACCTTCAGTTTCATTAACTTGCAATAGTATAGTGAGTCCTGTAGAATCTGAGTGTGGAGTTAAACCAATAACCTTATCTGGCTCTGGACAAGGAGGGTAATAATTCATCCTCATCCTTTGTCCTAACTCATCATCAAACAACTTTTCCATTTCTTCGGGTTTGATCTTCAATGCTATCGCCATTTTCGCTACTAAAATCTTAGCTATGCTTTTCACTTCAACTGAATAAGTCTCCAGTGTATCTCTGAAGAAACATAAACCAAAAGTTTAAAGAGAGAACACATACACTAATGAAGTTAGTAAGAATGGGTAGAAAACCTAAAGGGAAAAGGTAACTTGGGGAACAAGTGAGGCTTTCGTAATCGAAGAGGTTGAGTTGTGAGGAAGAACAAGTCTGCCCAATCAAGTTTCTGATCTTCAGACATAACAAAAGCTTGTCCAAATCCTTCAATTTCTCCAGGTTGTTGCCAAAACTTCTTCTTCTCTTCCATGGGAAGATTGAAGAAATCTTTAACATCTGACTTCAATATTTCCAAGAAACTTGATTCCATTCCATGGTTTATAAGCTGTTTGATAATCATTAAAACATTGAAATCCAACACAAAAGAAAAAGTATTGTTTTGTAAAATTTAGATTATTAAGGGGCAATTTTGTTAAACCAAAAACATAGTGACTTGCCTGGAAAAATCCCCATTCTTTGCAAGCCAAGTCGAGCTTGTGAATCTCAGAGTCAGAAACCATGGAGGTTAAAGAACATAAACGACTCATGTCTATGATTGGGATCTCGGTTCTTAGACCACAATCTCGGGTGATCTCAGCATCATCTTTATCAGACCGGACATATCTTGGAGGAACCGTAGTGATAATCTTCTCCTTCACCATTTCTTGAACAGAAGGAACTATAATAGAGGTAAACTGGTTTGATCCTATGCCTTCCATGGTCTCTTCTTTTTGAAAGAGATAATGTTAAATCTGATGAACTGTGCACATGAACCAATAAAAAACTAGAATTGTTAGTTAAATGCAGTCTAAGATATTTATTATATTATTTACCTTTTAATCTAGGTCTTGTCATGTAGCTAGTAAATTGACAAATAATTGCCATGTGTCCATAATTTTCAAACGGTAACAATTTAATTGACTCCATAATTAAATTAAATTAAATTATTGCAGTTTGAAAATTAAATTAAATCTATAGGGTTCTTTGGATCGGATCGGCAAAATCTGAAATAGATCGAATTCAGATTGATCGGATATACATGAATAAATTGATCGGTACAATTTTATTTTTAATTTGAATTTTGGATCGGATCGTTTTAAAATAATCAATTCATTTGGGTTCTTCGGATTAAAATTTAATTTCTGAGTTAAACAGAATAAATCGATTAAATAAATTTTTTGCATTGATCCGATTAAAACTTGATCCGATCTGATTAATCCAAATTTTTTTTTAGTTTATTCGATAAATTTTAAAATTTTCGAACAACCCGATTATCAAATAACTCATACCGTTTAATCAGAATGCCGAGGGCTATGTTAAATCATAATTTATAAATCTTAGCAAATGAGAATAACAAATCGTAAATCATACATCTTAGTAAAACCAAAACCAAAAGTACAAAGCTCTTTTTAGCCATACCATAATCTTAAATCAATTAAAGAAACATAAAAAGAAGTAACTGCATTTAATCGAACAAGCCAAAACCCAAATCTCCATCACTTTCTTCTGCTGGTTCCTCCTACACCAAAATTATATTATATATTATATATCAATAACAAAAAAAGAAAAAATAACCCAACTGTTATTTCTTTTACCTTCTTTTTCTCCTCAGCCGCAGGAGCAGAAGCTGCAGCACCACCACCAGCAGCTGGAGCAGCAGCCGCAACCGGGG
>KE156403.1:48079-104090 GCA_000411055.1 Leavenworthia alabamica
CATTCATAATGAGATCTGTCACATTACGTTTTTCAGCCATCTTGGCGAATAGCATTGGCCAGTATGACTCAATCTCAACACCAGCTGATTTCACCAATGTAGCTATTTTATCAGCCTAAAACATATGAAAATATAATTCAATCAATTATTTATCAAATTCCAACACCCTGGCTAAACCCCGAAAACATACTCTTAATCTCAATTTTAATTCTTATTCTAATTTTTAACATCATACTTATTTAATTGTCATTAAGATTAAACAAAACAACTTAAGAGCCAAGTAGCTAAATATAACTGGTTAAGAAATATGAAAATAATATAATTAGGGAATAATAATATTAATACCGTAATAGCAATACCCTCGTCTTCAAGGATCATTACAGCGTAGCTACAAGCAAGCTCTCCAACTGTCGACATTTATTTCCTGAACAAAACATCAATACGTTAAAATCCAAACTTAATGATAAAAAATTGGGAATCAAAGGCAGATTAATAGGATAATATCTGATCAGATATATGCTTTTGTGTGCAAATTCACGATATAAATGGAGAACAATCAAGTACCTTGGGACTAGGATCGAAGATGCTTTCGCAACGCGGCGCGGCTGGAGAGTGTAAACGCTTAGAGTTTGATGCGGAGATTAGGGCTGCAGAGTTTATAAACCTTGTTTTCGATAATATGGGCCGTAAAGATAAGCAATAGGCCCGTTTGGGATGATTAGGCTTACATAGTATTGGATCCATATGCGCTTTACTATATAGAGACTGTATCTGTATGAATAAATCCTTGCTGGACAAATTATTTATCCAATAGTCATATTCTATGATGGACAATAATTATGGTTGTAATTCCGGACTTCATGTAGAAGCTTTAAATTTTTACAAAAACGAAGTATAAAGTAACAAAATAAAAAGGAGTACCAAATTTCATTTATAAATTTTTCTTTGTTTGGTTTTATAAGTCCCCCACTAGTGGGCCTATAGCCCAAATAATAAAAAATCATAAATGATGACAATAGTAATAATAATTAATAACAAAAAAAAAAAAAGTCTAAAATTTTTAAACGGAAAATAATCAAATGAAGAGTTTCGCTTAATCTCTACTCAAATGCGTTGAATTGAAACCAACACACATAAATTTCCCAAATATCTCTCTATTCGATCGATCCACTTCGTGAAGTGACGATGATAATGATGTGCTTCCCTTTAAACTAGTACGAAATTGAATTTCACCCCAGAATAATGTTGAAACTCAGGTCATGTTTGAAAATCCAGCAACAATCTCTTCCAATAGTCCTCATCTTCGTAAATCTGGTAGCAAATCTGTTTTCATTGATCCTGGTAAGCATCTCAAATTCTTAATTACGATGCAATCTTTGTTTATACAATGGATCCTTACAAAAAAATGAATCTGATCTGAATTTTGTGGAGTTTTAATTTTTTAGGGATTTTAAGTGGTGTATCAGAAATGGGTGATCTCAAAAATTCAAATTCACCACTTCATATTACAGCAATGGTGCCTTCTCCAATTTTCCTCTGGAGATTTAAGGTTTTTTTTTTCTTTGAAAAAATGATAATTTTTTTTATATATCATTTGTGAAACTCAGATTTTTAATTTGATCCATTGCTTAAAACTTTATTTTTTCAGGTTGTTTTATTTCTTTTCTGGGCTTTCTGTTGTTGCAAGGTTAGTTTTTGTATATGTGAAGGATGTGAATATTTACTACATTGATCATTTTGATGATGTTGATTATCTTGTTTGAATAGATTGGATGGGATTCAGTTATGAGAATGAGTATCGATCTGCGAGATTTGTTTCTGTATGAAGTATTTCTTTATTACAATCCTCTTCTTCTTGTGGTAAGGTTTCATAGTCTACTTACACTCCTTTAGACTTCTTTCTCTTCCTGATTATGTGTTCTTGCTTTGTCGCAGACCATGATGGTTTGGTTGTGGGGTGTGAATTTATGGGTGTTCTCTCAAGGAAATGTCAGTTATGCTAAAGTCTTTGATCTTGACCATAACCACCTTACTCATAGAGAGATGTGGAAGGTAATTAGTTTATTCAATTGGGTTTATCGATATGAAGATTGGCACCATAGAAAGAGATGTGTTTCTCTTTTTACTTTTTAGTATCTGGATCTTGTTGTTGTTTCTCTTATGTTGTTGTTTTTGGCTGCAGTGTAGCATGTGGATGACAATCATTGTCCCAACTAGCATGACAGCTTATCTCTATTTGTATTCTCATGGTGAAGTATCTTTAGCTGCGTCACAACCGGTTAGCCTCTACTCTCTAGCTTTATGTCCTTATAATCTTTATTGCAAGTGTTAAGCTTATTGCTTTACTCTGTTTATAAAGATGCTAAGGTACATCTAAGGTTTATGTTTTAACTGCTGCAGGTACTTCTGTACATTGCTTTTGCTTTGGTTCTGATATTTCCCTTCGATATTTTCTACTTGTCATCCCGGTATTTTCTGCTGAGAACATTATGGAGGATAGCTTTGCCACTGCAGGTAAAATGATTTACAGCTGTTGATTGAAATTAAACTTGCAATTGACAAATCTCTTGGTTTTGCTTATTAGCTGGTATATAAGTGTTACGCTTGATCAGCTCCGTGTGTGTTTTGTTCAAACTCTTACATTGTGTTGGCTTTTTTGTATAAATTCATTAAGCATGGAGATCTGATTTTGAGTTTTCTGTTTCACAGCCAATTACATTTCCAGACTTCTTCTTGGCAGATATTCTCACCTCCATGGTAAAGGTATGAAGTTTCATATTGTTCTGTGAGAGAACTTTATAAAGCTCTAATAATTATGATTGCAGGAGGCTTAGTGTTATTATTGCCATTCTGTTTTCACAATTATGCTGTTGATACTTGATTCTCATTCATGATTTGACATCGGTAATTAAATGCAGGTCTTTTCTGACTTAGAGAGGTCGGTTTGCCGGATGGTGCATAAACAGGTATATTGATTTGTTCTTTCAATTCACTTTTTTTTGAAACCCAATATAGATTAGAAATCCAATATGCTAGAGGTGTACTAGTTCCATTCTTTCCTATGATATAGAACAAATAGATCGATCTTTAGCTACGGAAAGTCTATCCTCCAAGAGTGTAAAATGATGTTTTATATCATGTTAAAAAAGTTATTTCCTTTGTATTTTAAGGTGGCAACAATTGCTTGGTTTGAAGCTGATGCTGTCTGTGGCAGTCATCAAATTGCAATCCCTTTGGTTCTTGTATTCCCTTACATTTGTCGGCTTTTGCAATGTCTTAGACAATACAAGGATACAAAGGAAAAATCATCTCTTTTAAATGGTAAAAGCTTAACCTAAGAGCATTACTAATAAAGATTTTATTTCCTTACCACCAATCTAATAGATGATGTGTTGAGTTTTTCAGCTTTGAAGTATTCAACAGCAGTGCCTGTGATTTTCCTTTCTGCGCTTAAATATCATGTAATTCACGAGAGCTGGACATCATTTTACCGACCTCTGTGGCTTTTCTCAAGTGTTATCAACTCACTTTACTCATTCTACTGGGATGTAACTCGAGATTGGGACTTGAGGTAATACGTTCGAAACAGGATCTTAAACATATCACAATATCACAATCACAATCACAATCATTTCTTCTGTGTTTATGCAGTGGTTTCACTAAAATATTCAAGTTTAACCGTCCAAGTAACATATCATATCTGTTATATGGACGACAATGGGTGAGATTTATCATGATTTTTTGGTGTTTTCTTCGTATCTATGATGTTTGAAAATGATTGACAAATATGATTGCAGGTGTATTTCTGGGTAATAGGGAGCAATCTGGTGCTGAGATGTGCATGGACATACAAATTATCAGCACATTTGAGGCACAACTATATAACAGTGTTTACAATAACAGCGATGGAGATGTTGAGACGTTTTCAGTGGATATTTTTCAGAGTAGAGAATGAATGGAATAAGATAAACAGATCTCATCCTGTAGGTGAGATTTCACTTGAAGAAGAGAAACTCATTGGTTCTACTACTACTCATGATGTTTAGATTCATTCTTTTTCTTTATTTCTGGGTTTTTTGTATTTGGTCCATTCGAAATATTATATACACATTTTCAAGAATTGAACCATTTTTACTGAATGGAACGATTAATGGGTAGTAATCGTGTTCATATGGATTAAATGTAGGCATGGGAGTTTGGTTTTGGATTCGGGTCGGTTATATGAACAACATATGGATTGGTCGGATTATATATATATATAATTCTGACAATGTGAAATTTGTAGGAAATTTACATAGATTTAAGAGAATTAACACTAAGGATTGATAACACATTCACGAATCTTTATTGGTACATTTTTAAATAGTCAAAGACTTGTAAATGGGATTTTAGACTTTGTCAGATTCTTAATTATTTCGTTACATCAAAATATAAACAACTTGGGAGAAGACCATGTCTATATTATGTAATCCCTGACTGAGAATGTAAATAATCCTCTTATTATAAATGTTTTTTCTCTTCTATAATAGGTTTATACTTGTCTAATACATTAATTTTTTTTTATTTAATACAAACGAGTTGACCAGTTACACAAGGAAACTACAACAAGGATTGTAAAGACCACATGTGAACACGTGGACATATTTGACCCGACCATCATCTTCTTCACCAATCTTTTTTTTTTTTATTAAATATTAAAAATTACTAAATATTATGAGAATGTTGAATTTGACGATTATTTCCAACTAA
This sequence comes from Leavenworthia alabamica, assembly GCA_000411055.1. NCBI lineage: Eukaryota > Viridiplantae > Streptophyta > Magnoliopsida > Brassicales > Brassicaceae > Leavenworthia > Leavenworthia alabamica. Next base: position 52,829 of record KE156403.1, read on the forward strand.
TATACCTAATCCACTGTAATTATATTAATTAAAAACTGTATTAACTTGAGAAATAAAGAATAACCACGTTCACTTTTGTTTAGTCTTTTAAATTTTTTTATGTTTTTTCTTAATCAATTAACTACTTTCCACTAATAATAACATAACATTATTAAATAAAAATCTAAAATAATGTGTCAAAATTGTATGCTACGCTAATCTTAATTATTTTCTAAATAGTTAGATCGATTAAAACGTTTTTAATCTAATATAAATCGGATTCCACCATTTATAATATTTTAGAATTTTATGTCATGGACCAAGTAAGCCGCCCAATTCTTACCAATTTAAACCTTTAAATATTGCAAGTTATATGTAATATGGTTTTACTTATTCTATCACATAGTCACTTATTATTTATAATCGTTTTTATTACAAAGACGGAAAAAAACACGAAACCATAAATTTGAACGAGTATAAACTTTTTTCTTACGTCATATATAGTTTTGGACTATCTTTCATGGAAATATAAGCAATTTTTAGAAATTTTTTAAGAAATGGGTATGATTTGAAAGTATGTATATATATATATATATTACATTAAAAATATTAAAATATAAATTATTTTAATATAATTTTAAATATATAATTATAATTATTTATAAACTAAAATTTAAATTGTCATATTAATTTTATTTTTAAAAACATATTAAATAATTTTATTTTAAATTATATTTTGTAAATATCAAATTTAAATATCATCAACAAATCAAATTAGTCTAACATTTTAATTTTTATGTTTTTTCGTATTTTTTATTAACAAAAATATATCAAAAATTATTTTATTTTATATTAATTTATTACGTGTTTTGAAAACAAATGGATAAATTTCCAAAACTTCCAATGTAATTTTAGAAAAAAAAAAATTTAAAAACGCTATCAGATAGATTTCGTTCCGATTCATATTCTAAAATGGAAAACAAACTTCCGACAAAGCTTCTGTGCTACCTACGTTTTGATAATTGAGTTCATCCATCTCCATACAAGTATCAATAATAATTTAATTTGAATACGCATATATAAAATCTATGGATTCAGTAAATATTCGTTTAGTTATTTTTTCTAAATTACAATAAATACGTAAAATTCAAAAAATATATAATGTAAATTGTATAAAAGTAAAAATTAAAATTTTTAAAAAATAGTAAGTATATAAAGTAAATATAAATAATTTAAAATTTTTTAAAAAAATTAGTAAATATTTACGAAAACTTACATTAAAAAGCGGAAAAAATAAATAAATCTGTCTCACAAAACTCATAAAATATAATCTAAAATCGTATACCCAAATACGTTTTACAGCAAATTAAAACGCTAATAGGATGAAATTCTAAATCTAATTATATATATAAAAATGAAATTATATTATATATATGAAACGAAATAGTCAACAAAGGGCCGCTTCAGACCTTGCTTTTTCTATAAATATTTTTTCTATAAATATCTTCTAAACCCAATACTCCCAAAACTCATCCAACCTCCAAAAACAGAACACAAAACTTTGGTGAGGACACAAATCACTTAGCTTTGTTAAAATGGATCGAACACAATCTCCAAAGCTAGCTCTCTTCGTTGTCTGGGCAACACTTCTTGTCTTAACCGTGAACGGCCAATCAGGTTGTGACACGCATAGATTCACCAATAACATAGTCTTTACCAATTGTAATGCTCTCCCAGCCCTAGGCTCTTTCCTCCACTGGACCTACAACGAACAAAACGGCACCGTTTCAATAGCCTTTCGTCACCCTGGAACCGCTTCATCTTCATGGATCGCTTGGGGAATCAACCCAAATGGACCACGGATGATTGGGACGCAAGCTTTAGTCGCTTTCATTAATTCTAGTGGTCAGTTCGAGGCCTATACCTCTCCAGTGAGTTCTTATGGCACACAACTAGAACGTGGAAATCTTAGCTTCCCTGTGAGAAGCTTGTCGGCGACTCTAGTCGGTGATGAAGCTACGATCTTTGCAACTCTTGAATTGCCGCAGAGTTTGATTGCGGCTAACCAGGTCTGGCAGGTGGGACCTATTGATAATGGTGTTCCTGCGAGACATCAAACGAGTGGAGACAATATGAGATCGATAGGTATGATTGATTTCAGGTCCGGTCAGTCAACGGCTAGTGGTGATAAGCAGACTAAGGAAAATGTAAGTTCGCTTTTACATTCTATCTTCACTTTTCTTCTTTCTTTGTTTGATATTCCACAAAATTGCTAAATATTTATTTTCGGATAAATTAATGATAACAATTAATTATAACCAGAATATAATAGTTTTCCATAAAATGTTAGAACAACTATCAATTTGATTTCATCAAAAAAAATTTAATTTGATAAAAGCTAAAAAGTGAAAAAATAGTTTAGACTTAAAATAAAATATTTTGAATAACAGGACTATAAGTTTTAGTACCGAATATATTAGAAAAGTTAATTATTACAAAAAAAATTGTAGATGAAGGTTTCTAAAAGTTTATTACACCAAACTCATTGAAATTTTTTTTCTTTTTTAATTTATAACTTTTACTAAACTTAAAATTTGTGATATATTTTTTCGAAATATAATTTTTATTAATAATTATAATACTAATTAATATATAATATATTTGAGAATTTTGAAATAAATATGCCTAAGATTTTAATATATTGTGGACGACGAATTCTAGTTGATTTTTTTAATGTCAGCTGACGATAAGAAAACGAAATGAGGCCTATATTAAACCAAGCATTCAGATATTTTATTAATTAATACAATCAGCTATTATATAATTGTTCTATGTAGATATTTCAAACCTAGTTTCTATATTAAATATGAAAAAGTCTTATTGCTGCTATATATATATTCATGATTTTTAAAAATGTAAAATTTATTATTCAACAAAAAGAAACTAAACATTATATTATACATTAAAAAAACAGAGACATGGAATACTAAATGCTGTGAGTTGGGGAGTGCTACTGCCACTGGGAGCAATGATGGCTCGATACATGAAAGTATTCGCTGACCCAACATGGTTCTATCTCCACATAGCCTTCCAAGTCTCAGGTTACGCCATCGGTGTAGCCGGTTGGGCTACAGGAATCAAGCTAGGGAATGACTCACCAGGCACATCTCACTCAATCCATCGTAACATTGGAATCGCATTATTCACATTTGCTACACTTCAAGTATTTGCTCTACTTCTAAGGCCTAAGCCAAACCACAAATACCGAACCTATTGGAACGTGTACCATCATGCCGTCGGATACACAACTATCATCCTTTCCGCTGTTAACATCTTTAAAGGACTCGATATTTTGGAGCCGGAGGATAAATGGCGTTGGGCTTACATTGGAATCCTCATTTTTTATGGTGCTTGTATTCTTATTCTTGAGCCACTTACTTGGTTCATCGTTCTTCGCCGAAAGAGCCGGGGAGGACCACATCACCAAAACGCTTAGTTTCACTTTTTGTTTCTATATTTCTTCTTGTTTGCTCTATTTCTATGCATTTTGTTGGATTCTTTTTTCATTTGATATTTTTAGGATTATGTATGTATGTATGTATAAAATTTTATTCATTGTGTTGGAGATATATATCATTTTATGGAGTTATATTTTGTATGTATTTCGTTGTTTTTCTATGGTTATGTATGTTGAAACACTCTAACTCGATATCGATGGTTTATAATTAATCATACAAAACGAGTATTTGAAATTTTTTAGGTTACATTCCATTCTACGACCTAAACAACATTGCGAACACATCCTACAAACTACAACTGAAACTACTTAACAACAAACATAACATAAAACTTGGGTCAAAAATTAAACAAAAACAAAAACCAAGATAACCATGATATAGTATAAAGTATAAAACTTGAACATGTTTAAGAATAAGTTGACTCTGATATTTGTTAAGAAACACAAGAACAAAATACTAAAAAATGATTTCCAAGTCACCATAGTAATGGAAATGAGTTAATCCACAAACATGTTCCTGTAAAACACATTTATTTATATTTATATGAGTATATAAATTCAAGCCAAAATCCACTACATACTAGATAAACCGGATTAACCTATCAGTTTTGACTAAATATTAGTTAGAAATTTATTATTTTTCCACTACATACTATCAATTGTCAAATAAAAGTTCTGCTTCATCTTAAACAAATATCTATAAAATCAAACTTATGAAATGAAACCAAAGTAACTCAACAGTACCTTTCAGAAACAAGAGTGACAAGTAAAAAAGATATAGGCTACATTGTATACATTGTAAAGGTTAACAAATAAACATAGAAAATTACATAATCTTTAAAATAAGCAACAAGTCAAACTACAATATGTTTTGATTCTTCAACATTTTGCTCATACAACAGCTCCAGCGAACAAACAGAAGCTTGCGTATATATAGTTCCTGACATAATAGTAATCCAAATATCTTGTAGATAATATAGAGTTGGGTCAAAAACCTTTACTTGAGAGGGATATATAAAGCTCTTACTCTTGTCTCTTGCAATTAGTTTCTTCTTCAGTGTGAAGTAACCCCTCTGGTATAGCAGCTGGGTCTAAGTCCCAACAGTTTCCGGTCACACCAATAGCTTCTTCTTTAAGAAACCAAGATGGTACTTGATGCGAAAACCGCAGCATCTCATTCCTCCGTATCCATTTTTTATTCTCTTCCTTATCTTTCCTGCGATACACTGTTTTGTAACCTTCTACTTTCATAAGCGTCGCGATGCAAACCCCAAACTCTTCAGAATATCCATCGAGGATCTCAACCATTTCGTAATGATGCCTCACTTCATCTGGTGTTGAGTTGTTCCAGTTTGGTGACCAGTTCTTGTATACAGCCCAAATATCTCCGGTTTTGGGGAATATTCTAACACATCCTCCTCTTCCTGTCTTCAACCCTTTTAAGAGATGGGAAAATATGTTAACTTGGTTAACTATGTCAGTGTTTCGTATCCTGAAATGTCCGCACGACTTTGTAAACCCATATTGCACCCATTTCATTGTACCAAACTCAATGTCGGTTTTGGAGCTTAAGTAGGCTATGTCAATCTTAAACGGTTGAACAGAGAGTACTTCCCGGATTACGCAATACAAACGTGGCATACCATCATCTTCATCATAAATTGCCCATATTTGCCTAGCCTGGAAGCATTCCTCTGATCTGTTTTTGTCAAAGTCATGGAAGTCTGAGTCTGGAACTGTTATTGGTCCGTTGATTTTACGAACAGATTTATGAACAGAGGAAACAGAACTTCCTACTTTGTTTACACCATCCCCTTCCTTTATTGCACCAAGGGGAGTAGCGTCCTCTGTAGCCGCTGCTGCCACTGAAGCCAGTCTCATCATCTCTAGTCTCTGCTGAATATGTGTTTTAGCTTTGTTGATCAATAGCTTCCGTGTATCCAATCCTGTTGCAGCAGACCACCGTCTCATTGAGCTTTGCGCAGGATGTTTAAACTCATGTTCCATGTTTGCATCCAGCTTTGTCGTTTTTGATTCTGGGTTAGATTTTGTAATGTTCTCGACAAATCCATCACCAGATGATCCCAAACCAAGATTCCTCTTTTTCTCAGGTCTGCTGGTCTTAATCACAGATGGATCAGCAGAACAATTGGGTGGGCTTGGATATATCAGCTCAGAAGATGTACCTTTCATCGAGCTTGACCTGTTAAAGCCTTCTTTAAGTTTCTTTCTTCCCTTACAGACTACTCCATTGGTGAGCTTATAAGGATATCCATTGGATACTGAAGACATGTGGTTTAACTCAAGACTCGCAGGAGATGTTCCCACATATGAGCTCCAGTCATACGACTCATTTGTAACATATTCATATCCATGTGCAGGATACTGACCTAAGAAATAAGTGGAATTGGTAGGTATGCGTGAGACGGCATCATAGCCATGAGCTCCATAACCATTGCCTGTTGTATGAGATGGAGACACATATTGAATTGAAGCACTAACAGGAGCTGGCCCAGTTTCCACAGCAATAAATGCTACTCGACAGTTCTTACATGAAAGCCGCTTATTCACATACTTCCGCAGATACTCGTACTGCACTTTGCATGAGGTGCATACAGTCCAGAAAGTATCAACTCTTTCTGAAACAGGAGGACAACAATCAAATACTGCGGTCGTAGGGGCATACTCTGTACTGTTCTTCTGAACCACCATGGAGTCGATAAGTTTCTTTCTCTTGTAATAAAAAGTACTTTTCTTGAACTCATTTGACAGGAAAGTCCAAGCTTCAGATACGATCTGGAACGCCCCATTAGCTCCAAGGCATTTGTTCTTGTCGGGATGAAGCAATACAGCCATTTTCTTGTACTGTTTCTTAACTTCTCTTTTCCCAGCTGATGGTTTTAATCCAAGAACTGAATAGTAATCAATCTCCCCACTGCGTTTACGCTGAGAAGCTATATAAACATCATACGTCGAAACCATTTGAGACAAACCCTCCAAGTCTGGAAACAGTGACTTCGCCCTCAATGCATAACTCCTTGCACCAGTAAAATCTTTTTCTGCAAATCTTCTCTCAGCGATCATCTTCGCTTTGACAGCTTCTTCTCTGTATGCTTCCATTTAAAATCAGCTCCCAATTCAACAACAGATGGAAACAAAGACTGTTCTGGCAAGCTAAATCACAAAAAACTTCCGATTTAGAAGCATCATCTGCAAAAGCAATAACCATAGTTGAATTATTATCTTCAGTCACTAACAACATAACCAAATAAGTCAAAATACAACAATCTAACAGTGGCTTTTACTCGAACACTAAAACTCAAAACAGATCAATCTTGAGCTTAAAAACAAGGTAGAGCGGAGCCTTAAAACAGAAAGAAACAACCACATCTTCAAACTCCATTTTTGGAAATATTTAGCTACGTAACATTCGTATAAGAGTTACAAAAACTCTCGAGTATAGATTTGAGTACCTTTAAGCATCTTGAAGTCAAAGAAGATTTAATTCGACAAATTTTTTCACTAAAAAGTCTGACTTTATAAAAATTTACATTAAATGCCCTTAACTTTGGATTCGCTAATTTCTCAAATCTAATAATTCACAAAATCAAACTCGATTTCATCTTAAAAAGGTAACGATCTTACTAAGATTTTGAGTACAAATGGAAACAATGCTGCAAAGTCTTCTTCCAGAGCTAAGAACAGATGAAACCAAACGAATCTTTAAGCCTTTAGCTTAACAAGAGCAAATCTCAAGAGACTTGTGGATCCAGCAGTGAAATTAGGGTTTCTGATGAACTAACGGTTGTTCAAACTCATACTTCCAGATCGAATTGCCGGCGAAAAGCTCGAGATTTGCCGTCGATCGAAAATTTAGGGAAAAATTAAGGATAAATAAAAAAAAGTATTTTTATTTTATTTTAGTTTGGATTTTAAGTAAATTTATTGAGTTAAAGCAAAGGATGCTAATTTGGTAATTGTAAACTTGATGCTATCGTGCACTGTAATGAGCAATACGCATATTTATAATTTTCTGATATTTTAAATCATATATTATATATATGTGATCATAATAGATAAAATAATAAAACGTAATGAAAATAACAAAAAGAGGCATTTTGGAGGCAAAACTGATAACATGAAAAGGAAATCTCCCGCCAGAGCCTATACAAATTTTTCATAGTTCATTTACAAATGACCAAAGAGTTTTAACAAAACAAGAAATTTAACACATATGATAATTTTATTTGATTGTTGAAGAAATAAAGGACAAAGATACATCAAAACATGAGTTTATCCAAGTTATGGTTAAATGCGGATTCAAGAATACTTCTTAGGATATATAGTTGCAGAAACCTTGTTTCTGTCAAAAGCTTAAGCATCTCCAAGATCTCCCCATCTCACATTGTACTTAGATGCAAGGTAATGTGCACCAACAGGACCTCTGCTCCCATATGGATATAACTCAGGAACAATTTTCTTCTCCTCAAGTTCCTTTAAAACCGGTGTAAATAGATCCCATGCTGCATCTAGCTCATCACTTCTGATAAATAACCTCCTCTCTCCTTCCATTGCGTCCAGAAGTAGCCTTTCATATGCATCTGGTATCTCTCTTGGATACCTAAAGTCAGTACAAATTAAGTCAAGAATACAACAATCATAAACTATCCAATGTTTATATACCTGGCTCCATATAGAAGGTTAAGGTCGCTACGATCTAGTCTCATTCCAAGACCAGGTACTTTGTTATTTATCCTTAGGTATATGCCTTCATCAGGCTGAACTCTAATCACTAGTTCATTAGTTGCATTGTCTAAATCAGTTGCAAAACTTTTCTTGTATAAGTTTCCTGGGACATGTCTGAATTGAACTCTGATCTCTGCTCCTCTCGTATGTAGAGCTTTTCCAGCTTTCATAAGAAAAGGAACACCTTCCCATCTCGCATTGTTGATGAACATGGCTGCAGCTGCAAATGTGGGAGTCAGACTGTGATTTGGAACTGTTGGATCATCTGTATAACCTTCATAAACTTTTCCTCCCTTGCTATGTCCTTTGTATTGACCAATAACCATATCTTCAAGCCGTAATGGTTTCATTGATCTTAAAACTTTCACCTAACAGGAACACATAATCATCATAGTATGTTATTATTACTAATCTTAAAGCTTTTCTTAGTGAAAATATCTAACCTTTTCGCTTCTAATATCCTCAGCATCTAAGCTCACAGGTGTCTCCATTGCGAAAAGTGCTAGTATTTGCAAGAGATGGTTTTGCATGATGTCTCTTATGATTCCATACTGATCAAAGTAACTGCATTCATTTACAATTAGAGAATGTATTAATATATTTTGTATTAAAAAAATTTGAAGATTTGAAATCATTGTTAGAGATGCTCTAAATTGTTTAATAAAACTTACCCTCCACGTCCTTCTGTTCCAAAATCTTCAGAAAAGATCAACTGAACATTGCGTATGTAATTTCTTGACCATAAAGGTTCAAAAACAAGATTTGAGAATCGAAGCACGGAAAGGTTCTCAACAAGCTCTTTTCCTAAATAATGGTCAATCCTAAGTATGCCAACAAAACATTACCAATAAGTTTCAGCTTAGTAATAAAACAAGATGACTCTACTAGGCTAGGAAAATGGCTAACCTGAAGATTTGCTCCTCTGTGAGATACAGTTTAAGACATCTAGTTAACTCTCTAGACGATTCAGAGTCACGACCGAATGGTTTTTCGACAATAACCCTTGTCCAGCCATTCCCTGAGGAAGCTTTAAGGCTTGCACATTTAACCACATCGACGAATATGTTAGGTGGTATAGACAAATAGTACAGCCTGTTTGCTAGCTTTCCTTCCTAAAAAAGAAGAAACCAAACAAAGGAGAGAACACTTATGTGTTTAGTGCCATGTCTTGATCATATAAGATCATACTGAGTTACCTCTTTCTCATTGAGCTTAGTGTTTAGTTCTGCAAAATCCTCTTCTGAGTTATACTGACCAGAATGGTAAAAACATCTCTTCAAGAACTGATCCATTTTATCACCACAATTTTCCCTATTGATTCCAAAACATATTACATATAACAGAAGCATAGAAGAATTATAACTAAAAAAGAATATTATTATACCTTTGATCTATCCTGCAAGTTAAAGTATTACTTATCATGACACGAAGCTCTTCATGAGTAAGTTTGGTCCGAGCATAACCAAACACAGAAAAGTCTTGAGGAAGACAACCTTCATAGAAGAGAGCAAACAATGCAGGAAAAATCTTCTTTTTTGCTAAGTCTCCTGATGCTCCAATTACTGTAATACTAAGTGTGGACTCTCCTTTTGTAACATGTTCCTCTCTAAGATGATCTTCAGCTGAAACACATATACAAATTCAAGCTATAAAGTAACAATCTTGATTGAAATTAAAATTGCTGAAGAAACTTACAGTCTTGTAAAGTAGAAAAATTAGTAGCACAGCCATTAGAAGAATCGATGTGAGATTGAGAATGTTTCTCAGCAAAGAATCTTAAACGAACTTGAGAAAACAAGGATTTTCTCGGGAGTGTGAGAGATGGAGTGAAGAGTGGAAGAGTCTCTCTTAACGGAGATGTAGCAGCAACGGAAGCAAAGGATGAAGAAGAAGAAGAATTGATCATTGAATGAGTCGCCATGCAAGTTTTCTTGGAGCGTCAGATTATTCAAATCAAAATGCTAAATTGTTTTTTTTTTGTGAGGCCATTTGTATCTCTGGCATTATCCACAACAGTTATTTATTTATTTTGTTCTGTTTTCAAGAAAATTAGATTTCTTGCATTATCCACATTTATTGATTAAAAAATATAATTAATTTATCTTGGCAACTTATAATTAAATTCATATTTGCCAGTCAGACCCAATAATTGTGAGTTGAAATATTGTATATATATATATAGGTTTTGGTTTTTATTTTTTTTGGAGTCTAACTATATGATAGTCTTTTAATTATATATGTATATTATATATAAAAAATCAGCGTTTTATTTAATAAGAAATTAATCTAAAATACGTATTTTTATTATTCACAAAAGAGTCTCCTAGTCGTTAAAATATCGAATTTTGATAGAGTTAGATATTTAAATAATTTATTATATTTATATTACAGTAAATAATACATACATTTATGTTAAAAATAAATAAAGACTTTCAAAAACACTCACATTTATTCAATAAAGCAAATCTTGAAGAGCTTCAAATCAATGGAAACTCTGTAAGGATCACAAAGGCTGACATTTCAGACTCTCTTAAGTATCTCAATGTACCTCTCTCCATAAGTTTCACTAGCTTCTCTGTAATATGTAATCCCAAACCTTCCCTTGATGTTCCTTTCCTCAAAGGCTGAAACATCTCTCTTACAAGATCCTCAGGCAATCCCGGTGCCGGGTGTATTATCCTGAACTCTAGCTCTACTCTTCTCATTCTTTTCCCTATAGCTTCTATTCTCGCTATTACCTTCAATGATACGCTTAATCCTTTGAATGCAGGTGTGAACCGTATGCTACTTAAGAGTGTTTCTGAGAGGATTTGCTGAAGCCTTAAGTTGTCTCCGTACACTCTCATTGATAAAATTTCTTGAGGGTAATCACATATGATCTGTATTTCGCGTTCTATGCTAACCTCCATCACTTGTTTTACAACTGCTTCTAGGGATTCCTCTAGGTTGAATTCATTGCAGTCTAGTTCCACATAGCTAATTCAAAGACAAAACTCGATTAGAACATAAGATTCAAGAATTAGCAACCAAGATAAAGAAATCGAGGTTTCGATACCCTTGTTCGATTCCTTCTATGTCTGAGTCACTTATGACCTTAGTTAATTGCTCCCTGCATAAAACACTTGTTCTCAGGAGCTGTTTTTGGTCTTCACTTAATCCAGATGTATGTAGTGAATCTTGAAGGAAGGTTATTGCCTTTTCTGGGTTCTTCACTTCTTGACGAAGATATGTTAACTTGTCTATGGAGCAAGCGATCGCCTGCTCAGATACTCGTTGAACCTGTAGAGCATATTGGAGTTCTGGACTAGGTACTTGCAAAAAGTATAAAACCCCATTAACATTTCCTTCAATATCAGTCCTTTTGTTTACTGAAAGCAATGCTTCGATGAAGCTACCATTGTCACGATGGTGGAAGCCAAAGAAAAGCTTCTCTATGTTCTTCTGGCCAGAACTCACAGCATTTAAAGCTATTCTCAGTTTAGTTAACGTGTCTTGGTCTTTAACAGAGCAACCATAATCATTTAATGTAAAAACCTCTCCAAGAAGCATTTTATTGACAGCATCTTCTCTCTTTATCCCTGAGAGCTTCTGCATTGCGTTGTTCCACTCTGAGCATAACCCATTCTCATTGCTCATAAAGATTGGTGGAATGAGTGTTGAAGAGCTTGACATGATTCTGGTATAGTCTCCTTGCACGCGGCTATATTTTTCAATAAGCTTTCTTTGTCCTGTGATATCTTGTCCAATGAAGCATACACCAAGAACATTACTCTTCTTATCTCTGCTACAGCAAGTGTTGACAACTAAATCAATTGGACTGCTTTTTCTTTTAGGACCAAATGCTCTGATCCTGATCTCAGCACCACGTTCTTCACTACCTATTATGTATTATGAACACAATGAAAATCTGCGAAAACAGTCAAAAAGTCGAAAAGAAAATATAAAAGGAAGCAGAAGAAACAACAACAAAGGATATATATATTTGCTTCTATACTAGTGTGGAACATGTTAGCATTACCTTTGAGAGCCAATGCTAACATGTTCGTAATCGTTTCAGCAGACTCATCCTCAACGAGATCTGAAACAGATTTGCCTATGGCTTGTTCAACTGCCAATCCAGTTACCTCAGCCACTTTTGAATTCCAACCATTTATAACACCAGAGGCATCAACCGCAAATATTGGAACAGCGGCTGTATCAATCAAGCGCACCATTTCATTAACAATAACACACAATTCATCTACCTTCTGAACTCTATTATCAACAAATGGTACATTCTCAACAGTCTTTGAATGCTCCTCTTGCAATGTGCCTTTTATTATTAGCTGCAGAGAATTAATTGCATCCATTTCCATGTCGTCCCACGGCATGCCTTTCCACCTTACTATTTCCATAAAAGCCTTGAATGAGGATCTAGGATGCATCCTCTTACCATCTCTATCATTAGGATCATGTCTTGCACCACCCCACTTGATCTGTTTTGCAGTGCTAGACCGGAACCAGAAAAGGAAATCGTTTTCGCTAATACGTACAGCAGCCATTCCGCAGATTGACTCCCCAAGAACAGAAGCATTTGGATAGCCAGACTCCATTAGACTTTCAGTGGTAAAGCCAGTGTTACTGTTTTCTCCATGAATTTTGAGAACCCAGTCGACAAGATCTCTAATTTGCGTCTCTGTGGGAGTAACCCCCAGAGACCAGAGCTTCTCTGTGTAATAAAGGGCTGCTCCATCACATTTTATAAGATCCATTATATTTGGTGACTGAGTGACTATACCAATGGGTGCATTGCGAAAAAGCATGTCACATAGGACACTCTGAGTCTGCAGAATACGTTTCTCTTTCAACAGAACAGCAGATTCCGCTTCTTTGTTGATCTGCACGCCAAATACTTGGATCAAGAATTCACACGCATATCTTAAAGGAAACGGCACGAATCTAGGACTTGCGTGATGACAAACCACTAGGCCCCATAAACTTCTGTCTGTCTGAAGATCCCTGTTCACCTCATCACCATCTCTGCCATTAATCGTTACAGACATAACAAGAGATGCTACTGATCCCATATTACTCATATACTGTGCGTGACAGCCATGAGGAGCTCTCAAAGTAGATCCAGAAAGACTTATTGGCTGTGATAAGCTCTTATCTTGAACTACTTTAACTGGAACAGCTGAACAATCACAAATCATCCTAACCTTATTTCTCATAAAGAGAAACCTCGAAGCTTGAGGTATATCGGTTGCCGAGTAATGCAACCCGAGATACGGTTCCAAGTCTTCCCTACAACGTTCAGCAATCACTTCTCCATGTCCATCTTCATGAAACTTATACACCATTACCCTATCATACCCGGTTAATTCACTAACTTCCTTAACCAAAGCATCGCATAGCAACAAAATATCACCACCAGGCAATGCCTGCATCCTCGAAATCGATTTAGCTGCAAGCTTATACGATCTCAACGCCCCAGCAGCAGTCACTGGCACCTCATCAGGATTAACTGGCTCTAAATCTATAACAAGCCCTTCTTCAATACGATGCAAAATTGCATAAAAAGGCTTACTTGAAGACTTGGAATGAAGTGTAATAGGATTCAGAATACTAATCTCACCAAAGTCAATAGCTTTCTGTAAAGCAGAAGAACCTGGAGACTGAAACAATGATCTCACATCAGTCCCTATACACAGAGCTTCACGTTGCTCCATACTTGGCACTGTATGTGGAGTCAAACCCAACATCTCTTGCGTGTTTTCACTAAAAGCAATAACTTTGAGATTTTTCTCATCAACAACAATTAAACAACCAAAGGGTTGAATCAACATCCCTCTCTGAATCTTCTGTAAGTAAGTTGAGATATCTGATGAAGGAATCTCAAATGATGAACTTGGCATGTTTAAGTTTACTGAAGCTGAGTAATCAAATAAACGCTCAGATTCTTCGAAGTTTCTGTGTAGCGTTGCATCAACAAGGACTTGTGAAGTAACTCGGGAGTTATGTCTAGTAGATCGAGAAGAACAGCTTCTTGAACTGTTTGATGACATTTTCTTCTCTTCAAATCGAATCTGCAGAAAAAAAATCACAAAGCAGTGAAATTTGAGAAAATAGGGTAAGAGAAAAATCCTAAATTTCAAGGATCGAGAAATTTCAAGTGCCCATTAGGGTTTTGATTTTTGGAGATTTGACTGCGAATTCTCTCTTTTTGTTTGAAGAATTTACTGAGTTTGTGTGAGAAGCTAAAAGAAGAGGGAGAAAGATACAGTAAAACAGCATGCTTTTTAAGGTTAATGGAGAGAACTACCTGTTGAGTTCAGATTAGGACCAGGACAAGTGATGTCTCTTCTCTTGTATTGAGAGATGAACTGCGTGCCGTTTCCCTCATTCTGTTTGATTGCTCAACAAGACAACAATGCATTTGGCTAATGTAACTTTTTCTATTAGCCAAAATTTATGAGATACAATAACATTGTTAATTAAAATATATTTTTTCCACAGTATCTATTAAATCGTATTTTTAAGAGAAAGATTATATAAATCTATGTAATCTTGGGATTCAAATTCTATATCTATATCTGATATAGAAATCATATATATTTAAGTAATACGTCAAAAGTACTTCCACAATTAAAATATATTTAAAAATATTTGTAATAAAATATTTTAAAACAATTTTTTTTAATGAATTTAACCAAGTGGTTTAGGTTCAGATTGATATTTAGAATTTAGTATTTAGGGTTTAGAGTTTAATATTTAGACTTTAGCGTTTAATATTTAGTATTTAGGGTTTATTAATTAATAGTAGGTGTTAAGGTTTAAAATTAGTTTTAAGATTTAATATTTAGTATTTATGATGTAATATTTAAAATTAGAATTGTGTATTTAGTATTTATGGTTTAAAATTTAGGATTTATGGTTTTTTCTATAGTATTTGTTACATCATTATTTTTTAAAAAATATAATATAAATCTATGACGAATATTTGTCAACGAAACATGGTGTAGAATTTTTTGAAATTTTTTTGCAATCTCTATGAACCACGACAAATGACATCGTACAATTTCTTGAAACAAATTTTCAACATTTTTAAATCAAACTCCAAACTTAATGTATAAGTCATAAATCTTTAACCAATAGTCAAAGATTGCTTCCACATATTGAGATATACATATTTAGGCTTTCAAAATACATATATTATGGTTTAGAGTTTGAGATTGCCATCCTTCATTGTTTAATTGAGGACAATTTAGTCATTGTAAACCATATAATAATATTTTTAAAAATTGCAAAGAAATGTGGTATTTATGAAAATAATATTTTTGCAATTTTCCAAGTGTATTTTTATGTTTCCTAAACACTATATTTCTTATATATTCTAACCCAACAACAAAATATTAGAATAATATTAATTTTCCATAAAAAAAATTAATCTAACTTTATATTTTGTATTATAATAATATTTTGCTGTATTGTGATATTATAGCAAAATATAAAAATGTAGTCTTTTAAAAGTTTTTGGTGTAAAATTAATATTATTTTAGTTATAAAATATGTTTTTAAATATTATTATTTATATATTTTTTAATTTTAATGTGATATTTAGTGTTGTAATTAAAAATAGAAAAAAAAAACTAGTTGAAAATGCCCAAAACAGTAAAGGTCACACATGGCTCACCGACACTTTATGAGTTAAGTTTTATATCATAAAATTGATTTATAATATTATATTCAAATCATTTAGAAAATATTTACGAAAATACAAATGAATCTATTATATATCTAATATAAATTAACAATAATAAATATATTAGTTATATAGTAATCGTTTATACATCTACGTTACATGATGCTGATACTCAGAAAAATACATAGTAGAAAATATAGATTTATGGGTGTTTAGATTCTATTATTCTAATATTATTAATATAATGCAAGGAAATGAGTGCAACAACATTGTTATGAGGATTCCAAATCTGTCGCTTAAATGGAGGACTAGTTATGAATCGAACTGTAGCTCTTCAAATCTCCATGCAAAATATATTACTTCTCTTTAACATATTAAACTTTCTTTCCTATATAAATGAGTCGACTCATAACATTTTATTATATAACTCTCTGTTTTTTTTTTTACTTTTTAACATCAGCCCATACATAATCTTTTCTTCTATGGTTTTTGTTTTTAGGGATAAAAAAAATGTTTGAACTCTTGTTTCTTTTATCTTTTTTGGTGGAATTACAAAGTAATTGTTTTCATATATTGAAAATGAAAGAAATGGTGAGTTTTATTTCATTACTTTTGAAGAAACCAGTTTCTTGGTTGTCTTTTCTTGCATCACTACTTCTTCACATCATAGGACATGAGTTCTCTCATACCCTCATAACCTCAGTTGCTTTGTTCTTCTCCCCTCTCTCAGTCAAGAAACCAAACTCTCTAATAGACTTCAAGATTCAAGATGAGGGTCAACAAGACTCTTTAGAATACATAGAAGTTTATGATGAGACAATCCCTGATGAGGAAAGCCTCATAGAGCTCTCTTTACCAAGTGGTCACTATGTTGGCCAGCACTATACTACTATGAATGAACACGAAGATGGTAAGATCATCTCAGATGATGATCTAATAGAAATCGACATTTCCATTGGATCCATCAAGTGTTCAAGGTTCCAGATCAAAGATTGATACTATTCCTCTTTGCTTTTTTACTTGTGAAATTGTTTAAATATTACTTTTGTTTGATAATTATTGAGGAATATCATATTATTTCTGCTTACAAACATCAGAGTCTGTAATAGAGTTGGACATTCTAGTAAACAGGTTCAATTATCTCGACGGCAAACCATATCTTTGCCTAAATCAGGATGAACTAAGAATCAGATTTGAATGTATAATGAAAGAGTTTGTATTTTGTAATATCCCAAAGTCCCAGCAAAGTGGGAACTATGTAATCCCATCAAAATGAAAATGTCACCATTGACCCCAATCAGAACTGAATAAGCCTAACTTTTGAAGCTCATACTACGGTTCCCAGATGCCGGAAAGGCTTGACGCCGTTTTCCTTGACCAAACTCTGACTGTTCTGTCACACCAGACCCCTTCTTCTTCTGACCATCTTTCTTGCTTCCTTTTCTCCCCTTGTCTCCTTCCCCAAACTTCACTTCTTTCCTTGCACCTTCATAATCAAATGGCTCTATGTTTATAAACTCCGGCTGCTTTTCGGCCTTGTTCTTCTTATTCATGGAGTTAAAGCAATTCTGAAAGTTTGTAGACAACTCCGACAGAGACATTGGTTCATCATCTTCCTCCTCAGCTTCCTCTGCATCAGCATTGTCTAATTGTATTATATCACCTGTCTTAGAACCAGATACTTCCGACTCTGAAACTCTATCACAACTACCAACGATTTCTGAGGCTTCTTCTGAATCTTCCTTGGAAACAGAGACGGACATAGTACTGGAGACCTCTTCAGTAGCTGACATTGAATCAGAACCTTTGTCGGTAAAAGAATGGAACGACAAGTTCACAGATGATCTTATCTGTTCGAGTTTCGCATCTTCCTTCACCTAAAAACAATGTTATCAGTCATTCTACAACCAAAACAAACTCTTGAGTTCTTAGATAAACAAACAGACCTTCTCATCCGTTCGAAATTTCTTCTTCGAGGCTGCATTTCCCAGTAAAGCTCCTAAACCACTGCTTGGTTTCTTAGAGATCACAACAGCCCCAGAAACCTATAAATAACACAGGTTTTTGTGAGTCAGGCATATATCATAAACGAGCACCAGCCTAGGGAAATAACTAGCTGTCACCTTAGCTGAACCAAACAAGCCAGTGCCTAACCCTCTCCCTTCATTTGTATTTGCTGCCACTGTAGTTAGGCTCATGGTATTACTCTCCATTGGCAAAGAATTTTCCTTAAAACTTGGAGAAGCTTTGTCTTCTGTGTGCACGTCTTTCTTCTCAATGGTAGGTTCAATATTCTTGTCCATCACCTACAAGAAGAGAAGTCATGGGAATATAGCCAAACAGTAGAGACTAATAGGCTGTACACGCGCTCTAAGTTCAAGCTTATATACCTCAACCGAAAGCTTTACATTTTCATAATTATATAAACAGACAGAGACAAGAAAATAAAATCAGTAGAGACATCTTACAGTAACATGAGACATATCTTTTAAAGATAGAACAGCTGACTCAAATGCTGCAGAATTTTGGATTGATTGCCTGATGACGCTGACCACCGAATCAACATTACGTTCGATATAAGGATGTTTTGATTTCAACATCCGACGCAATTTGCTAATAGTAACAGGCATCTCCTTGGCTTTTATGATAGCAAGATTAGACCAAGTTAGGAATTGATTCAATAAAACAACTGTGGTAGATGATAAAACTGAACACTCAGCTATATACCTATTTCAAGAAGAAATTTGTTAGGTAATACATAACCAGTGCTCTCATCCTCTGCACGTGCAATGAAATCTCGCCACTCACAGAGACCCTAAAAGAATGGAAGTTTTTAAGGGAGCTCCATACAGTATAAGAGAAAGCAGAGTAAAGATGCATCATTTATTACATCAGACAAGGACATCGTACCGCAACAATGGCAAGTTGAGCTGCATTGAAACCCGCTGCTTGAAGCCTAAACAAAATGCCAGGATGACTAATATAATACTGGTGTTTATGTAATTAATCTTAAGACTGAGCCTATTACCGAAGTAATCTTAACCAATGAAACAACAAACTGATTAACAGGTCCTATCAACAAGTACATACACCTTGTCTACTGAAACAAAAATTAAGTATGATGATTCTTTCAAAACAAGCTACAAACCCATAGACGTGAAGATATGAATTCTCAGTCAATAGCTCTTTCTCATATAGTTGTGTGCACAGGTCATAACTGCGCTTGTAGACCTGAAAGAAACAGTGAGTCAAAATAGTCAAGATTATGAAGAAGAAAGAGCATAATGTTCTTGAGCTATTCATAAACTGGATGTAACAAAATCAAGACAATCAAAGATGTTAAAGAGCCAAAGGAGCTGAATCGTCAATTGCAGACAAATGTGAGTGCCAATAATGAGTACCCAAATTGTGGTAGGAATTTTCTTTTTGCCTGTGCTTAGAAAAGACAATTCAGCCAGAGACTTATTTTCTTTATGATAGATGCCAATCAAAGTTACTCTTAAAAAAGTATAAGAGTGTTGCGAACCTAGAAAATCACCTAGGTGAGGCAGCTAATATACGATAAGAACACTTAAAATCCAATTGGTATACGGTTAACATGCATTATAAATGACAGCATAGCATAGTTTATCGGTGACTACCTCAAGCAGAGGAGAGTCAGTATGCTCATCATCCTTTGCCAATTTTTGCAGTTCTAGTCTGGTTACATCATATATGAACAAAAGATAGTGGGTATCTTCTCTTGCATATCTGCAGTGAAATCAAAAGATGAGAGCTCGAGTCAAACTGACGACAGAACAGTAGTGAAAAGACACAGGACATTGAAGATTAACCTTGTCATTTCCTCTGGAAGGGGTCGTATTCTCCAGTCTGCATTTTGATATCTGCAGCAATAAAGAAAAAAGAAGTGAAAAGATGAGTAAGAGACAAGAATGAAGAAATAACAAAATTCCAGATAGGACTACTACTCACTCTTTATTTGCAGTAACTCCACAAAAATGCTGCAAAAGAAACTCCAGGCTATTTCTCTCTAAATTTAGCACCCTTGAAGCCTGAAAGAATCAAAACATGAACCAAAGCCTTCTTACTTTGGGAAAACGGCTAAATAAGTAAAATGTTTTCACGTTTGTGCTTCTTAATCGCCACAATATGAGGTCTAAAGCTTTTTAACTAAACCTAACATAAGTTACTAACAGTAAAAAATGTGTTGGAAGTATCTGCTAAAAGGACAAGGAAAAATTCAGAGTTGTGCCAATTGTCACGTTGATGATACACTTTAACTAAAAAAAATCTCAAAATAGCTTAGTCCAGTGTTCTTTGTAAGGGAACGTAGCAAAAGGTGTATGTTATGGCAAATGGATCTTTTATGTTAAATGAGAAATATTACAGGAAAAATAAGAAACCATCGCTGAAGCAAAGTCAAACCTGTCCTGTGTCAAAGAGATTGCAGACATATATGCCAAAGTCCCGTTGAAGCCAAATAATATCTCGATCTGCTCCATGCATCACCTAATTAAATAAACAGATTTCAGAGTAGAGGACAAATATCTTAACCTTATATAAAGGATATTACAGGAAAAAACCTTTTTCTTTTTAGGGTCTTTAAATATCTCCCTTAGGTAAGGTCCAATGTGAACACGAAGCTTAAATGTATCAACTATATAATCCTCTGTTCTTGTGGAAATTTGCATCAAGCATGTCAATCCTTGAAAAGATCGATACTGATTATGCTCCAGATCAACCTAAACAGAGCAAAACAAACAACTCTAATAGAATGGCAGAGGAATCAGCATTGGAAATTCACAGTTTAAGTTGTTTCTCGACCATCTAATCAGAGAGAGAATTCTAGGCAGCAAAACAACAGAATCTTTATATTTTCCAAATCAAAATGCTGAGATAACTATAACCTTGGTAGTTCATTATTAATTTCAAGAGACTCTGTAAAATGAATGACCAAGTAACAAGTAATTACATAATAATGATAGAATTATTAAATTTCTAACTACTTCAACCAAGAGACATTATGGTCAAACAATGCACTGAACATTGAATTGACTACTACAGACAATCGGAAAAAAAAAACTTACCGCAAACTCTTCAACATTACGCAATTTAGCAACTAATTCTTTCAGATCTTTCACATCTTTCACAAACTTGAAAGGAGTCTCTTCCAATGGAAGGGGCTTAACAGGTTCCACCTCGTTTACATCTTTGTCAACAAAGTCAATCACTGAAAGTTTCTCCTGCACAGTATTAAAAACATATATAAGAGCAGAAAAATGCCACAAGCAGACAATCAAAAACGAAACCTAAGAAAACTAAGAGCATATCTATTCCAAAACCACCTTTTCATTAATACAATACCTTAAGCTTGCATAATCTTAATAAAAAAAATTAAGAACACATGTAACACTAACCAAAATACTACACTATTGACAGCACGGAACATGTTTCTTAGGATTACTTCACTACACTCAAAAGGTAAATTCTCTAATTCTACATTATATTCCTCCCTAAATTTGGTGTTGCTTGAACCAATTTACATAAAAGCCTAATTCTTACAAAAGTAAAACATCTGAACAAATATTCTGAAAACGCAAAAGACTAACCAATGGATGCATAAATCGCTGACCATCCTGACTCCTCTCCAACCAAACATGTTCAAACGGTTTATTAACATTGTTCACCAATATATTATACTCCTCTTGAGGCTTCTTTATTGTTGGTACATGGAAAGGAACCTTAGACTTAGCAGAGGAGTTCTTATCCCTCTCAGCTACCTTAACATCAATCATAGAACTACCAGAGCTACTAGAGCCAGTAACTACATTACCAACAGGTTTTTTCTTCTTCCCATAAACCATCTGAAACCCATCTTCTCCATCATAAGCCAAAGGCCGACCAATTTCTTCCTCTTTCTTCCGTAACTTATCAAACTCATCAACAGAAACATCAAATCTCTCAATAAATTCATCATTCACGTTACAAATCCAATCCTCAGCATCATCTTCATCAACATCGCCAGGGAACATCATCGATTTCCCCCAAATATGGTTAGATTCACCGATCGTTTTAAGAACTGATTGGGAGGTTCCAGCTATTTCATGTATAGGGCGTTTAAACTCATCGAAGTTGTAGTAAAAGTGAAAGTCTCTACTCGCGGGAATCATATGACAAGACGATGAGAGTTTCGATAGAGTCGTAGAGAAAGAACCATCGATTAATGCTTCTAGAGAGTTTACCTTGGAAGAAAGTGGTGATTCGTCGACGTCCATGTTATTATCGCTCATTCTCGGCCCGAGAAAGAGAGATCAATTAGAAACTGTGTTTTTTAGGTATCTCTGGCTTGGCTAGGGTTTTTGGAACAACCACAATCTATATTTTTTATTAATAGTTACATTAATGGCAATTAAGTCTGGATTTGTTGTATTCATATTCGTATCTGGATCCGAATTTTAGGATATTTAGATCCGAATCCGTATTCGTCCAAATAAGATTTAGATTCGGATTGTAATTTACGAGTTACATGTTATGTTATGGTAATGGATGGCACACTGATCGAACTTCAAAGATGCAGATTTTGGTTCATATTCGTATCTAGATTGTTTAACATGGGTAAAATGTATGCGTAAAAATCTTTCAGAATTGTCACTTCCTACAGGCTATCATAACATTTTTGACTCTGCATCAAGACTTATGTCATTTTCATTTTCAGCAGCGTAAACCACATAGTGATCTATAATGGCGAATTGAGGATTTTCTTTCAGAATTTATATACATACAACTAAAAAAGAATCCTTTCAAAAGGGGCTTTATAGGTTTGTAAACTTATACACAACCTCTCCTACCGGCAACTATCAAGAGAGAGGCAATGCACATAGTCGTCACGACAGCCAACAAATATCCGGCCACCGATCATCACTGGTGATGAGAAAACATCTTCCTGCAACTCCAAACTCGCGATTTTTTCTGCTTTCCATTCATGTGAATCTCCGCCAAGATTTGGTCTCACACGAAGGACATAAACTCTTCCCAAACTCGAACATACAGTCACCAACCTGGAAAATACATGGAATCCCCCAAGCAGAAGGTATCATCATATATCCATGATGATTAAATACATTAATTAATACCTGTCCGATTGTTGCGATTCAAAATGCAGATTCTCATCAATGTATGCAGATGCTGTGATCGGGTCCCCGATATTGTATTCCCACACAAGACACCCTGATTCCTGAACCAAAATAGTCATGACTCATGATCATGAAGCTTTGAGACGAGTATCACAACAACTCATCATCAAGAACAATCTCATCAATGTCCTTGTAGTTTTATCAAAAAAAAATGTCCTTGTAGTCCTAAACACACAACCCTATCAATGTCCTTGGGGTTCTAAACCTCAATATGAAAGTGTTAAGCACACAAAACTTAAACTGACTTCCCTTGGAGCAGATTTGATTCCACTGATTTAACTAAGGATCCAAGAATATCATTATTGCCTCCACATGCCCTTCTTATACAAACTCTGGGATATCGGTGAGCCAATGAAGGCAGAAGGCTCTTATTAAAATAACCGTCTTTCAAAAGGACTCCCTTGAAGATGTATAGGAAAATATAAAATACTTTCGAATAGATATGATAAAGTTGCACATAAGATCTCAGAACTAATAAACATCACCTCTCAAAAAATAAAAAAAGGTAACAGACATAAGGGATTGTATGAAATTACCGGTTCTAGTGAATAAACATTTCCATTTCTACAGCACACGAGCACCTGCAGCAAAATAGACATGTGATCAGCCTTCTATACAGAAAAAAGGCTGGACTGCAGATTTAATGAATCAGTGCATTGAATTTATAAAAATAAAGAATACCTGAGAAGGAAGTACATGTGACATGCAAGGTCCAGCAAATATTGGTCCACCAGTCCTATACTGCAGAAATATAATAACTGAGTAGTTTGAGCACTGTGCGATGGTCAAAACAAACTGATAGGAATAAAAGCTGTTGAAAGCTATTTTGACTAGATAGTTAATCATCACAATTCAGTAATTCATTCAACTTTATCATTCAGATGTACTGAGATGAGATCAACTCATACACATACCCTCCAAATGAGAGTTCCAGATGGACTCATTGCGACAACTTGGCCATCAACTAAACAGCAAATAACTGTAACAAGAAATAGAGATTGACAATGACACTAATAGCAAGGAAACAGAAAGAAAACAAGAAAAGGAGAACAAAAAATACCGCTTCGGCTTGTCGGGCTAATGCATAGGGAACCAAAAATAGGTGCCTCTAGTTCAAGTTGCCACAAGGTGTGGAATTGTGAATTCTGCATTTGCAAAATTAAATGAATAAATGAGGATCCAACCCTAATATTAATCTATAATAAAAAAATCTCCCTCTGGAGCCAAGTAAAATGTAATGCAGACCACTTAAGCTAAACATCTTTTTAGAGTAAGGCAGGCCCTGCAGGGCACAATTATTGACCAAAAATGTGGTAGTGAATCATAAAATCCAAGGACTATTTGCTCAAGTTAGGTAGATCAGAAAATTTTACTTTCTAAATTAAGCCAACTGGAATACAAAAAATGAGGCAAATAAACTTATAAGTCCAACACATCTTCATTTTGAATTGGAATGCAAAAGATTCAATCAACACATAGGGCTTTAAGAAAATTGATGAAAAGGCGTATACCTCTATTGATACAGCTATCACACGACCATTCGTAGAAGCCACGTAAAGTAAACTATGACCCTGGGTGATGCATGGAAGATGAATTAAAACACAGATGATTCTCTTTTAGAATTGGACAAGAAGATATGAATAACCAAGTGGGTAGCGTAGTTTAAAACCTTCACCTCATCAATTATAGGTGAAGCAAATATACTCCCACCACATTGCAGCTTATAAACACAGCTTTGACTCCTATAATCAAGGGCATAAAGAGTGTGGTCATGTGATCCGCACCTGCATAAAATGGTGCAAAATTAGCATTGGTGGTTGGTGACTTTACAAGAACATATTTTAAGTAAGAAAATTGTCTACATAATGAAAGAAACCTTTTAAGTAAACACACAGATAGCTAAAACAGTAACATGTTTTCTACTTCAGTCACTGCTCCTAATAATTCTCTTCAAAATCCTTGATCAGTTGCTATGTATTTTAACCAAGGTCAAAACATTTCAAAATCCAGTTTGTATTGGTCTGTTATTACAATTTTTCAAAAACCTAATGAAATCCATATGAGAAAAAGTATAACAGTGTATTGGCAGCCATATAATCAACCATTGGTAACCAAAAAAGTATGAACATAAGGTCCACTCCAACTAAAACAAGAGTGTAGAGTTATTCAAATTGTGGCATTTCTTCTGACTATGATCACCGAACCACTCTTCTTCGACTCAGTACTACGACTTGATAGATATGATAACAGAAAAAGTCATCACAGTATTATTACCATATTAGTTGTGAAGATGTATCCACGACAGGTTGACACTTTATCTTCATCAGGAAAAAATAAGAAAACAAACTGTCTTTGTCAGCTAGACATGTGAGAACAACTTCTGGGATCGACCAAAGATATATGACACAGAAATTATAGCTACAATAATGTAGACAGAACAAATATATGATCAATCAATTTTCCTTCATATACCTCGCCAGATGCTTGGAAAGTCCAACATAAGCTTCCAGTTGAGAAATCTAAAAAATATAGTTTTCCTTTGTAGCATCCAATAACGACCTAGCATTGGAGATATCCCTACAACTGTTAAAATCGAGTAGAAAAGATACAGTGTGCTATACAAATCGATGAGAGAACTAACCTGCGAAAAATCACCAACTACCATGGCTGAACCTTCGATCCTTCCATCTAGAACGGTCTCCCAACAGATAGAACCACTAAATAGCACAGTAAAGTGTATAATTTGTTAATAGTCCAGCCTAATCCTAAATATTTAAACCCAATCCTATCATCTCATATTAGATCTCAAAATAATAATTAGTAGTTCAAGAAAACTTAAATCTTCATATCCTAGATAATGATTTTAATCTAGCCAGAACGATGATGACACCGTTTTTTATTATGATAAATTACACCCTTTAAAATCTAATACAGCAGATTAACAAAGATGCATACCTTTTGGCGTCGATGCAGAAAAATTTACGTGAGTGAGACCCAATGAATAGATAAGTTTTGGAATCCTTTAACACAACTAGGGGTGAGGCATCTACACAAGACTCCATATGAACTTTCCATAGCTCTTTAATAGAGACAATTTGATTCCTTGGAATCTCCACCGACCAATTTTCTTGGTTTCCCTCTTCATTATTACACAAGTTTGGATTATATATCTTGTTGCACCGACTGAATGCACATTGTACTTGAGAAAATCCTGAATTCCATGAGTTTTTAACTTTCCTTCTTTTGGAAGAAAAGTTTTCTGAATCAATTTTAAGTTGCTTTGGGGAAAAGTTCTTCTTGCACTGCATCCATGAAGGTGTTGGGTCTGATGTAACATCAGAATGATGTGGAATAGTTCTAGTGACCAACTCATAACCATTCTGACTCTCTGTCTTGTGGTCTAGTTTCTGAGTGGTGTTGTAATGCATATCTTCTCTTAACTTACCTTCCTTCTCTAACAGAAAAATTAAAAGCTTAGATGGACTTCGAAGTTGATAAATCAATCTCATATCAATACCAAGACTATGAGCAAGATGCGCTGCAGCTAAAGAGTCTCCACCAATCGCAAAGAAATCATCGTCGTCTGAAACTTCTTTGACTAGTAATGCATCACAGACGGCCTATATAAAAAGTTCAATAGTTGATATAAATCCTCTTCTATAGTCAGTTAGATTCTGCAGATTAATAGTAACAAAGAATGTCCTCAACGTTTTCAAATAAGCATAACCAATACTTAGATTCTAAGTTTATCTGTTTCCCAAGAAGTTTATCAGTATCCCAACAAGTATCGCATTCGCTTTTAAATTCCCTCATATTTTCTACTCCCTGTTTCTTTACTCCAGGCTCAACATTATGATCAATAATTCCTAAACCGTCACCTAATAATCAGACTCCTACACACAACTCTAGTCCCTTCCCGTTTGAACTATATCTCCAACCCAGAACAGCAAGTGTCCAAAAGATACCCAAAAAAATATCAAAAGATTTCACTTCCTAATATGATCTAGCAAGAGAAAAGCAACCAAAAAGGCTTACTCATAAGGCGAAAATAAATATGATCAGCGTGCAAATTGTCTGACCTTTTTAATAGGGTGCAGTAAACTATTAGTTCCAGTTCCACTGCTATGCATCATATCTTGAGCATGGGTTCTAAGACATTTCAGCTTTGCAAGTGCTTCATAATCGACTTTTCCACTTGAAGTATTTGGCATTGAATCCACCAAAACAAAGCGGTTAGGAATCATCACAGAAGAAAGTTTTTCACTAACCCAATTTCTGATAGAGTATATGATATCTTCATCAGACCTAGTTTCCTTGTTCAGCACTAAAAAAGCCTCAAGTGAAGCAAGCTCCGTCTGATCTCTGTTAAGTATAACAGCAGCTTCAGTAACATCTGGATTTAGTTCTAGTGTTGTTTCAATCTCTTCAAGGGCCATCCGTTGTCCATTGAGTTTAACAGTTCGATCCTTTCTCCCAATAAAAACCAAATCACCACTAGAAAGCTTTCGGGCGTAATCACCAGTTCTATAATAAATTTGGCTTCCACAATCATTTGTCAAATGATTACAGAGTGAGTTATTATGTAGCTTCACATAGCCTTGGGATTCTATCGAGGTATGCATGTATCCTTGCGAAAGACAGAGACCACCAACACATATTTCTCCCTCAAAAGGTTTATCTACATCAGCAAAAAGTACAACTTCACAATTGGAAATTGGCTTGCCAATAGGAACACTACCAATCTTCTCGGTCTCCAAGAATTTGGGCAACCCACTGCAGTCAAAATAAGTGCAGTCCCCTGATACCTACGCAAAACCAAAGGCTAATCAATACAAAATTCAACTTTGACGAACTGCTGCATCAGTTAAGTACATCAAGTTTATAATCACAATTTTGACCAGCTACAACAAGTTCTATTCACCCTAAGTATCAAACAAGCAAAACTAAGAAGTCTCCATATTATCAACATCTTTAAAACCATAAAAACTAGCCAGTACCAACTAGCTGATATTGCTACGAACATTTCAACTTTTCAAGTAAACCAGCTTACTAAGATCACCGGAAATTAAATCATAAGCATAATTAACTTTTACTCACCTCTGTACTCCCATATAAATTCAGAAAACATGTTTCAGGAAGTAGTTTGTGAAGTGAATCCCACATGCTCACAGGAAATGGTTCGCCGCTTAAAACAACCAACTTCAGACAACTTTGGAGCTTACTGAGTCCACGAAGTTGTAAAGTAGGAAGAATAGCTCTGATCATTGATGGAACAGCTAGGAACCTACTGATAGAATACGCCTATCAAGATGAATAAAATTTTGCCATGATTACTCGAAACAGAAAGAAGATATAATACAATGAAAGATAAAAGGAAATTTTCTCCAATGATAGGAACACTAACTTAGGCAAACGACAACAGTGCGCTATGCGCTATAGCGCGCTATTTTAAGCTAAGGTGTAAACTAGTGAAGATGTTTAAACCAATTTCCAGATTTTGAAAATGATATTTGAAAGCAATGTAGGAACAAGAAAAACGAGTATTCAAGAACATGTAAAATTTTTTGCAACAAAAACACTTTGATTAGGAAAAACTATCAGGGATCTAAGGTGATTTTTCCAAATTATAGAAAAACCATAACTCTTACCTCTAAAAAGTCAATGATGGATGTTAAATTTTCTTTTAGGAGAGTAAATGGAGGAATGACTACGGTGGTGGAATTAAGAATAGCACCAAGAAACTCCTGCAGATGATCAATAAAGCCAACTGAAGTTTTGAACGCAAATAATTGCTCTCCAACAACAGGATAAAGCTCTTGCATCCATAGGAAGCGATTTAAAAGTCCTTCAATGAGCAAAGGACATGGATTCCAAATGTTATCACGAAAACTATAGATGAATTCATTTCAATCAGCTACAAAACAAAGAATCAACACTCTAACAGTACATGCTATATTTACTATAACAAATAAGTAAATCTACATACATCTATTTTTAGCACCCATTCAAAAGTAAAAAATGTGCTTTATGATACATGCCCTACTACCTAGCTACTTATTTACAATTACAAAACTCGCAGAAACAGTTGTATGATGAAAAAGAGAAATTTCCTAACCTTGCTCAGTGCCACAAACTCCTTTAGGCTTCCCAGTAGATCCTGAAGTATACATGAGATAACAAAATTTTCTTTGCCTCTGTTTCTTACAAGGCCAAACAAAGCTTGAGCAACTAGTTTCCACACTCAATTTCTCATCAACTGAGAACAATAATACAGGGCAGACAAGGCTTTCAACAAGCCAATCTGATATCTCTGAAGTAATAACAAGAGAAACATTTGAAGAAGAAATAAGAGAGAAAACCCTTTCTCTTGGCCACGAAGGATCTAAAGGTAAAAAAGCTTCTCCACACCTCAAAACAGAGAACACAGAGATTATGTATTCAACTGAAGGTGGCATATATAAAGCTAATACCTTTGGCATATATACATCTGGGCCAGTCTCTGCAATGTGAAAAGGTTTAAGCTTTATGAGACTGGTAAAGAGAAGAAGAACCTTAGAATTGAAAAACGGAGGCTGTGAGTAACCTCGAGAATCATAGAGAATGCGATTGAGACGAGAGGTGAGTGAATCAATGGATGAAGAGAGTTCGGTGTAGGTGAAACATTTGTCTCCATCATAGACCGGCGGAGAATCAGAAGCTGATTCCGACCTAGTCGTCGTCGCCGTTAAGGTCGAGGCTTGAATAACGGCGATTTTATGAGGGGTTTTAGAGGCTGCATCAAGGAATTTGTGAGAAATGCAGCAATTCTCCGACTTGTCACCGTTTTGTTGACTCATCTCTCGCCGCTCTCACAGACGGCTGAAACTTGGTTTATAATAATAATTTGAATGAGTGAAGAAATGTTTGTAACTTATGGGGCATGGCCAAAAAGTTAAGGTTATTTGTTACATTAACGTCATTTTTGTCATGATCTGTATGACATTTTTGGGAGAAAACAATGTCATATGTATTTAACGTTTTGGAGAAAAATTAAAGCACAAAAAAAAAGAGAGGATAATCTTAATCTAGGGCATTTATTCTAAAAATTATCTTCCGATACAAACAGATAAGAATAGACTGATGATACGAAGCCCATATTCGTTGATACTCCATTGGCAAAGCCCACAATCGTTAATACTCCATTGACGAAGCCCACAAATCAAATCATAAAACCCAAATATATTTTGGGTGGTGATTAAGGGATAAATCCGTCTTTTAAACATATTCGTGTTTTTATCTCTTTCCTTTTACTCTTTCTTCCCACTCGATACTTTTTTTTTTCTGGTTTCTACAAAAGCTCTCAGATCCACAGAGTCAGAGGCTCATCTCTTCTTTGATTTTGGTTTATGAGGTAAGATTCCCCAATCTCTCTGTTACACGTCTCTTTTTCAATAAATATATCTCAATCTTTCTCGTCAAATCTTAAATTTTGTTCATCTATGGCAAAAGGAATATGCTTTTCTTCTTAGGTTTTGAGATCTCAACTGATGTTTCTTTCATTCAATTGACCCATTTATTTTGATTGAATTTTATTTTAAACATGTTTACGGCTTGTGAAAAATCAGATCTTTGGATTCAAATAATTGTTGGGATATTTTCTTCTTCTTCTTCTAAGAATTGGGAATTTAAATTTTAGAATGTTTTCGTTCTTAATTCAATTCAGTTTCTACATTCAAAGTTATCTCTTTGAATGTTTCATATTTGCAAAATGTGTTTGTTTATTTTTGGATTTTTAGGGTTTCTTTATGTTTTTTAGTAATCTACAAAATTGCTAATTTCTATTTTCTTTGTTTATTCTACAGCTCGAAGGAGAAACCCACTCTCGGGTAAGTGATTTCTCTTCTTAAGTTCTAAGTCTTAACTCTTGTTTATAGAGTAGCTTTTAATCTACAATTAGTGGCAAGAGCTGATTTATTTTGTTTATATAGTAGCATTTAGATTTACGGTTAAGTTCTAAGCCTGGACCTTGTTTATATATTAGCTTAACTAGTAAATCTTGTCCTTGAGTTTGCTATTAGAATAGAATCCTTAAAAAACTATCACAACTTGTCCTTTGGAGTTTAAGAGGACTGTTTTAAGTTCTATTTTGGCTTGAGATTTCCTATTGTAGCTTAAATGGTTATTTTTGTATGTGCAGAGGTACGCGGATTAAGACCCGCAAACGGAATATTGCTGCTCCTCTGGACCCTGCAGCTTTTTCTGATGCAGTGGTCCAGATTTACCTTGATAATGCTGGTGATTTGGTATGTTTTGGGTTTGATGTTCTACTTGTTATTTCATGTGTTGCTCTAAACTTATATTTTTTGTATGCTTGGTTTAGGAACTTGTTGCCAAAAGTATTGAAGCATCAGATCTTAATTTCTCAAGATATGGTGACATCTTCTTTGAGGTAAGTTTACAACAAAACTTCAGTAGACATAGTGTATAATCTTTTAGTGTCTCCTATTCTCAGTTACGTAGAATTTGTTTACAGCTATGTTGTTTCAAGTGTCTTGTGAAGCCTTAGCGTTGCTACTTCATGTATTCATTTATTTGTACATGTGCATCACAACTTCTTGTTTTTTTCACAAGAGATGGTTCCGCTTCTAGAATTGGGCATCATCTGTTTCTATGATTTATGCTACTGATTTTTGTTTTTGTTTTTACGTATCTCTTTTATGATCTTTGGTTGAGATATCTTTGTTTTTAAGGTTGTTTTCATAGGAGGACGTACACAACCTGGAACAGTGAAATCTGATGAGGGGGAACGCCATTCATACTCTGTAATTGACTGTGAACCCAAGCGTGAAGCCATTTTACCATCCGTTGTCTATATACAGAAAATTCTTCGGAGGAAGCCTTTCCTCATAAAGAACCTTGAAAATGTTACTCGAAGATTTCTACAATCACTGGAGCTTTTTGAGGAAAATGAAAGAAAGAAACTTGCTATCTTCACAGCACTTTCTTTTTCTCAGAAGCTCTCAGGATTACCTCCGGAAACTGTCTTCCAGCCATTGCTCAAGGATAATCTTGTTGCCAAAGGGATAGTGCTCTCGTTCGTAACAGACTTCTTTAAGGAGTATTTAGTTGAAAACAGTCTTGAAGACTTGATTTCTATTCTGAGGCGTGGTAAAATGGAAGACAACCTTATGGATTTCTTACCACCCGTAAGGCGATCTCCTGAAAGTTTTGCAGAGCATTTCACGTGAGTTTCTTCTCTCTTTGATGTTTGTTGCATTCAGTTCTATTACACTATCTCATTGGTATGCCTCTTTATCTCCTTTGATCTCATGCATTTGTCAAGTTTGATTAGTTGAAGTTTATCGCATAGCGTAAAATGCTGCATAAATGATTTAGTTCGCAACTATATTGAAGTATCTGTTTCATTAATCTTTGACTTCTATATGTTTATAATGTGATTTTGTTTGTGAGCTATCATATTTCATCCTTTCATTAATGTTATAATCCTTGTTTTACATATGGTTGTTGTCTTTTCGTCTGTATGATCTATTATTAGTACATTTAACTGAAAATAAATGTGTTTACGTCTTCGAATTTTTAGTAATGAAGGGTTGACTGAGGTAGTAGAGTACCATGCGAAGAAAATGTTTGAGGTGAAGTTGAAGGAAATCAAAACCATTCTTACAAGCAAGGTCACAGAAGAAAGTAATGTGGATGAAGTCATTGAAACAGTAAAGCAACAAGTCAAAGATGCTAATCTACCAGATATTGAGGTTGTGCGTGTCGTTTGGGATGGTTTAATGGATGCTGTGCAGTGGTCTGGTAAAAACCAGCAGCAAAATGCAAATTCTGTTCTTCGCCAAGTAAGATTTTACTAATATTGATCAGCCAAGCATTAAGAGTTGACCAGAGTTGACATTTTCTTACCTGTGAAGGTGAAAACATGGGCACCACTTCTGAACATGTTCTGTAGCAGTGGAAAGCTAGAGTTAGAACTGATGTATAAAGTTCAAATGCAATGCTATGAAGATGCAAAGCTAATGAAAGTTTTCCCAGAAGTAGTGAGGTCACTCTATGAACTTGATGTCCTTGCTGAAGACACTATTCTTCATTGGTTCCGTAAAGGAACCAACTCAAAGGGAAGGTAATGCACTTAGTTCAGTTATAAATTATATTGCTTTCAAAACAAAATTGTTGGTGTTTGATGTTTACTTATGTATGTATAATAGGCAAACATTTGTGAAAAGCTTAGAGCCATTTGTGAATTGGCTTGAAGAGGCAGAGGAAGAAGAGTGAGTGCGAACTATGTCTTTTTTTCCTAAAACAAGCAATGATCAGTTTTTATTTGTTTGGTTTAAGACAATAATTATTGTACTCTTTTTTGCTTATGTTGTTTTTTTTTTTTGCTTTATTCTCCCTTGTTCATGTATTTTGGCAATAAGTTTGATTTAAAATGATTTGTGTTTCTGTTTTGGTTGAACATTTGATATATTGTGTTTTGTTTTTTGTTGAGAAACTAGAGCATGATCCGACAAAACATAACCGATATATTGTCGGAAAGTTGATCGGAATTTATAACCAACAAAAAGTTAGAGCTTATCCGAGAAGAAGAATTACTAGGATATCAAATGTAAAGTTGGGCATTCTTATTCATATAATACCAACTTTAGCATATAATATTAAATTTGTATAAATTTAATTAAAATATTTATATATTTATTAAAATATATATATATATATTTTTTAATAAATAAATATATANGAATGTGAATATATCAGATTAAAAATATTGTAACAAACAATAGAATAATTTCCTAAATTTAAATTTGGCTTCAAATAATATTTTTAAAATAAATTCAGATATTTGTTTTTTACTCAAAACTTATAAAAAAATAAGAAATGTATGATGTAAGCAATGATATCATCTATAAAATATTTTACTCAGTGTTTGACTGAAAAAAAAATAGATTTAAGTAAATATATTCTTAATTAGTTAAATATAATCAATCCCAACCCAACGCAAGACAGGAGATCTCGTAAAAAAGAGTGGTTGTTCCTTCAAAATCGGATTGGTGATTCTTCCATTTGGATCAGATTCTATCTCCTCAATCAATATTCGTATTCGACTCTTTTCTTCTTCTTCTTATTGCTAAAAAGATTCTTTTTTTGTGGATCAGATTCTGAGGATAAAACTATCATCTTTTATGTTCTCCGGCTATAACTGAAAAAAAAAAGTTTTTGTCTTGTCTGATTCTTCTCATTTGATTGTTTGTAATTGTTCTAAGAGCTATAAATATGTCTCCTTTATAACCCATTCTGAAAAAAATCCGACCTTTGAGCAGGATTTGAGAGATCAATTTTTGGGTCTGTTTTTTTAATAATAAAATCTGTATTTTTGATCAATTTACAATCCTGGCTGTGATTGAAGTGAAAAGGGTTTCATCAAATCCTTCACCTGAAAACAATAGTTTTGATTGTGTTGGTGGTTTGGAGTGTTTGATAAGTTTAATCAGGGCCCTTGATATGGGGTCCTGCTTATCCTCATCATCATCAGGAGGAGGAACTAGAAGATCTCTTCATGGTTCTTCTCATCTTCCTTCTTTACCTAGTGGTGGTTCCAAGAAGAGATCATCATTTGGTGAAGAAGAGCCACTACTACATAGGATCCCTCGAAGGATGTTCTTGAATGGCTCTACTGATAAGGCTTCTCTCTTCTCTCAACAAGGAAAGAAAGGACCTAATCAAGATGCTATGATTGTGTGGGAGGTGAGCTTTCAATTACACCACATTTTTTTATATAGTCTCTTTATGGTTTTGACCACATAATTTGCCATCTAGAGATTACTTGATAGAATAATTGTTTCACTTTCATTCATGTGATAGAACTTATCCATGTAATCGGGTTCGGACTCGGGTACATAAATATTGAGAAAATGAAAAAATGGTTAAATTTGAATAAATTTTAATTATTTTATATATGTAATTAAATTTTGGATTTTAATTGATGGGTTCAGGTACATGTTTTCGGATTTTGGAGTTCATCTTTTAATGCAATTCTCACCTATCCATGTTAAAAATTAGTGTTGGTCTTGTTCATGTGAGCTTCACCTTGATATGGATAGTTTTCAAACAATAGATCTTTAA
Organism: Leavenworthia alabamica; assembly: GCA_000411055.1. Taxonomy (NCBI): domain Eukaryota; kingdom Viridiplantae; phylum Streptophyta; class Magnoliopsida; order Brassicales; family Brassicaceae; genus Leavenworthia; species Leavenworthia alabamica. The sequence goes on from KE156403.1 coordinate 88,068, forward strand.
GTAATCATACTTGGTTGTAACATGTATTTTTCAGAATTTTGGATCGATGAAGGACACTATTTTCTGTGGTGTTTTTGATGGTCATGGTCCTTATGGTCACATTGTCTCAAAGAGAGTAAGAGATTTGCTTCCACTTAAGTTAGGCTCTCATTTGGAGTCATATGTGTCATGTGAAGAGGTTCTTAAAGAGATTAGTCTCAACACTAGTGATAGAAAGATATCAGAAAGACTTGTACATATATCTGCAAATGGAGAATCTCGAGTTTACAATAAAGATTCTGTAAAAGATCAAGATTTGATTCAAGCATTACTAAGCTCAATTGTTAAAGCCTATAGATTCATGGATAAGGAATTGAAAACACAAGTTGATGTTGATTGTTTTTGCAGTGGAACAACTGCAGTAACCATGGTCAAACATGTAATTCTATTTAAATTTCTGATGTTGTCAGTAAATTTGTTGCATATCATTTTTTTTTATTGTATGTTTTTTTTCTTTTCGGGTTTTCTTCGGTAGGGTCAACATCTTGTTGTTGGAAATATCGGTGATTCGAGAGCAGTATTGGGTATTAGGAACCAAGACAATGGACTTGTTCCTTTTCAATTAACTGAAGATCTCAAACCAGATGTTCCAGGTTACAGAAGTCATGAAATTTATGTATTTTGATCGAATTGATTGTTAACTAAAGGTTGAGTGTTTCTTGTTCTCAGCGGAAGCGGAAAGGATAAAGAGATGTAAAGGACGAATATTTGCACTTCGAGATGAACCGCAGGTAGCTCGGTTATGGCTTCCTAACCATAACTCACCTGGTCTAGCAATGGCGCGTGCTTTTGGAGATTTTTGTCTTAAAGACTTTGGTCTTATATCTGTGCCTGATGTGTCTTACAGACTCTTAACTGAGAAAGATGAATTTGTTGTATTGGCAACTGATGGGGTAAAGACAAATCTTATCTTAAGTGTTTCGAAATGGATTAGTGATACTCACTCACATTTTATTGTCTTTAAACTTTGTTGGTAGATTTGGGATGTATTGACTAATGAAGAGGTTATAGAGATTGTAGCCAAAGCTCCAACACGCTCCTCGGCGAGTCGTGTTTTGGTTGAGGCTGCCGTGCGAAATTGGAGATGGAAGTTTCCGACTTCGAAAGTCGATGATTGCGCTGTAGTTTGTCTCTTTCTTGACTCAGAACCAAACAAAATGTCAACTGCTTCTTTCTCAGATGATAAACATATCAGCATTGGTGTTACTGAACCTGAACAAAACACAGCTTCAACATCCAATCCAGAATCATGAACTGAATCACCTGATGAGCTCAATGGTCTTAGTATATAAGAAGATAGAGAAGAGAGGTATGAGTTGAAGATGAGTTTTAGACTTTCTCAATTGTCTCTTATGTTCTATGTTTCTTTCAGCAGTTACTCTTCTTCTCTTATGAGTGTCTGTGTGGCTTTTTGTGTATATATACATTTACTCAGCTCTATGCTTTTGTTACAATCTCTTTTTTTTTTGTAAATATCTGAATCTGCATTTGAGTTTGACTTAAGTAAATTTTATTTTTTGGGAAGAACACAAGAGTTTAAAATTAAGTAAACTAATTAGAGTCTATGCAGGGGCGGATCTAGAAATAAATTTTCAGGGGGTTCATTACTAAAAATATCTAAAATATAAAATTACTTTTAAAAACATTTAGAGGTGTAACTGTAAATTCTTATAGAATACAGGATAATTTTAAAAATTTAAGGATATCCTCTTGGATAATGTGGTTGCGCCCTTGAGTCAATGTTTTAAAATTAGTTTGAAGCCTAAGAGATTAACTGTGGATAAATTTTGTAATATTTTTTTTACTTTATTATTAAAAACTAAATATATTATGTTAGATATGTGTATATATTATTTTTATACATTATTTTATTTTATTTAATATTAAATTAAGTATATTTTGTTATATGTCTACATATATTGAAGTTATTATTACATATATAACTTTTAGAAATGATAATAAATATAAAAAATTATTCGTAATCGGTTCAGTTTGCATCCGCTTAGAATAATGGTATTTATAAATTAGACTACATCATATTGCAATATAATAGAAAAAAATTTTGTAAAATTAAAACATTATGAAAATATACTTATTGTCTCATTCATTCACCTAAATTAAAGAATATTACAACTGGAGAGTTCATTTTAATTGAAACAGTATATTGTATAATATTTTATGTTTGAGAGTTTATACAACAAAGAATGAATAGTTTTGTCTATGTAAATCACAAGAGGATCAAATGAATTAAATTAATCAAATCAAATGATATTTTTTTGTTAGGCAAAACTATGATGTAAAAACATAGAAAACTGAAATTAGTATTGACAAGAATGTTAAAAGTGATCCATTCATCATGACTGAATCAGCAGATGCAGCTATGAGATTGTGTGATCCAAGTGTGTAAGCTGCCCCTGATCCATCTTTCACTTTGATGCTTGATGAACCTAATAAAAACAAAACAAAATCATTTGGTTTGTGTGATTGAATATAACAAGTTGTTGGGTTTTAAATACTTACAGTTGTGGTCTGTCCATCCAATGACTGCATTCTCCAAATCGTATACTACCAACTTGTTTGAAAGCACCAAATCTGAAAAACCATATTTGTAGTCAACATACATTAAGTATTTGAACAATGCTATTACATAACATCTGTATAACAAACATTACATATTTAGGATTCAGCATTCGGGGCTCGGATAAACCCCAAACGGGTTCGAGTATATCGACATTAAGAGTATAGTATCCAATGGAATAATTTTTTAGATTTAATTTCGGATATTTCAGGTTTAGGACTTTATTACCCAATTTAGAGTTTGCATTTGGGTACAAGAATATTGAGAAAGTAAAAAATGGTTAAATCTAAATAAATTTTAATTAAATTTTCAAAAACATAACTAAAAATTTTAAGATATTGTAATTATTTGTCTATATAATTAAATTTTGGATTTTACCCAAACATTTTGGATACGACTATGGATTTTCGGGTTTAGGAGTCTATTAATTGTAGATTTTGGATTTTACCCCAATGTTATGGATATAAAACTTCAAGTGAAAATGACTTTTAGTGATCAATAATAACCAATGAAAGAGTTAAACACTGATATGATTTGAAATATTACCTCCCAAAAGAATTACATCAGATCCATCCTGAGTGGTCATTCCACCAGATTGCCAACCAAAGCAATACATATCTTCCTGTTCCAAAATAATACACTATCCAATTAGACATTGGATGAAGACTATTCTTCACTTCAATTAGATTATACAAAGGTGAACTAACTTTTAACTATGTTGTTCAACTCTATTGATCAAACTAAGTTAACTTACACGAAGCGAAAAAAGATAGTCATGAGGATAAACAGTTAGTTTGAGTGAGTCTTCAAAATGAAGATTGACTACTGGAAATGCTTTATCTGTTCTGCAGTTTCAACAAACAATATTTTTAGTACATCATCTTACTTTTTTCGTATAATTTTCGACTATTTGTGATGAACAAGAAAGCAAGTTCATCTTACTCTGAAGTGAAAGAGAAGCATGCAAAAGTTTCTTGTACCATATGCAGTTTCACCGGTTGTCGCGCTGTTATCTATAAATATAAAATCAGGGTTGTGATTATAAACTAAGAAACAAAATGACTGAAAAGTGTTTTTTTTTACCTTCTTAATTAATGAGGTGTAGAGAGTTTGTGGTAAGTAAGCCAATGTTGTACCACTGTCAATTATGGTTCCTCCATTACCACCAAAACTAGCTAAGCTAGGTGGAAGATCAAGAGGTTCACCATCCACATCTATTCCTTTCAATATCACATTGTAATGTACCCTAAAAACATCATTGGATACAGTTTTTAACAAGAAACAATATCCAAAAAGTCGTAGATGCAGAAAAGATTCCTACATTCATACATTATAAGCAACACAAAAGACTACAATGGGCTAGGCACAAATAATACTTCATAGTTGCCCGGTTTGCCCGGGCTCATTCTGTACTTGTCTCAAACCAAGTATCAAGTCAGGTCGATTCATTACTTGCCAAGGCAAGTACAAGGCGGAAAAAGTTTCATTACTTGTCCCGTACTCATTACCCGCTAATTATATTCACTATCCGTGAAACAACAGCACTATGTCTTTATTTTACCCACAAGAAAAACATAAGTTCCATATAAAAAGACAAATATCTATTCTGGCAAGTACTCTGTACTCGTTCGACTAAGTACTCGTTCGACTAAGTACTCGTTTCAATCAAGCCAAGATCAAGAAGATCTTACGGATTACTTATCCAACCAAGGTAAACATCAAGCCGAGTAAAAATAGCAAGTACGCTTGTGCCCACCCTTACATGGCCTCATTAAACACCAAAAGACTCATACTCTTAAGTTTGTAACTAATATACTTACTGATTAGGAACCAAAGGAGTTGTTTTCACTACTGGAGATTCGATTTCACCAACCGCGAAGATCCCACCTCCCTTAATATTATCCAAACAATGAGAAAATATTCTCTTAGCATTCCCTCCGGCAGCTAATTGCGAAATTATAGATGTATTTGCCTGTCCAAATCCCATTATACCATCAACTGCTGAATCAGTTTGCCCAAGTTGACCTGATTGATTACTTCCACACCTGAAAATGTTCACCAAAGACTAAGTTAAATTCAAATAAGGTTAAACAACAAAGCTATATATACACTCACCCGAATACAACTTCTTGCGAAAGAGGAGCGGTTCGAAGATTTCCAGTAACTTGATCCAAAGTAATATTATCCCTAAGAAAATCACCATCACTTGTACTACCATCTCCATACACAACATGATAACTACATGGTTTCTTCTCAACACATGTATCAGATTGCATAATGAATGAACAAAAGTCATCTTTACAATCAACATTTTTAGATGTATTTGAAGCTTTTGAATCATATAATGACAATGGAATCTACACAATAGATAAGGATTGTTAGAAAAATGTAACAAAAATTTTAAGCTAAAGTTTATATGTTATGAAAAAACATACACCAAGATCAGTTTTAACAGGACATTTGGGACATGGAGCACAATTAACCCAAAGTATATCACTTCCTGTATCAACTTGAACATAATAATCTCTTGGTGGTGAACCAAGCTTGATTTTTGTAAAGTATAATCTGAAAAAATAATAATTAATAATTTGTATAAATTCAAAAAAAGAAAAAAAAAAATTGAGATTAGGAAGAAGAAGAACCCAATGGAGTCAGCTCGGCTATCACCACCAAGAGGAAGATCAATGTTTGAGAGCATACGAGCGTGACGGAAGCTATCGTGAGATTTGAGCTCAGATAATTGTTTCTCTTTTCCGGCGAATTTATGTGTTACATTTAATATGAAATTACCGGAAACTACTTGGATCATGAAAATGGTTGTTACAATGATTGTGATTCTACTTAGATCCATCGTCGTTTTGTTTGTCTCCGATCTGATTTCTCCGCCGGAAAAGAAAATACGATTGGAGAAGATTGAAAAATTGTAAATTTTTTTGATGATTTGATTTTGTTTTTTTAATGACTTTTATCTTTTAAAATTTTATTTTTGTGATGATGGGAAATGAGTTTGAAACATAAACCAAAGGAATCAAACAGAGGGAGAGACGTCACATGGGAACCCGAGAAGCGAGGGAAACGATTGAGAAAGCCACGCGTTTTCAACGGTGATTTTTTTTTAGAAAGTATTTTTAATTAGGAGATAATAACATAATCAAAATATTAATATTTTTTGGTGTTTTGCTATTATTACGAATTACGCAAATGTCATAGTGATTTATTAAATACACATTTTGTTTACCAACAATTATAGCATAACCTCTTTAAATTATTATTCTATATATTTATTAATAATATAATTAATAAAATCTTTCGGCAAAAATTTGATATATTTATTTTATTAGTAATATAAATAAAATATTACAAGTTAATCTCAGTTTAACCCTGATTAATTTTATAGGCTCAACTTACCGCCCCCACTATGCCTCTACATTTTGTTTTAATAGAGTTACACGTTCTTATGGATCCTTATAACATGGGTAATACATAATAGGGTGCAACAGTAACATTACAATTAAGAGGCCCAAACTGCAATAGATGTTATATATAAAGGACTCAATTAAAATATTACGAAACATTGCAAAGTTCAACCAAAACAACTTGGATCCATAGGTATATCTATATCTCCTATTTATCTACGGAAGAGAATCTCCGACCACGACGACCATGACGAAGCTCACACTTCTCCTCTTCGTCTTCGGTTTATATCTATCCTTCTCCTTCGCTTTCCAATCAGACGAGCTTCTCCTCGACGACGAAGAGTTTGGTCTTGAAGGAGGTAATCCTCGCTCCCAGGAACCTATTTTCACTGCTTCACCGGTGTCGTCTTCACCAAATCCTACGATCCGTAAACGGTATTCAGATCCTGATTTAGACTCCAAGATCCAATTCACTCTCGAACATGCCTTCGGAGACTCTGATTTCTCATCCGCTGGTACTTTCTCTGCTCGTCTCAAAACTTGGAGCCATGGTGGTCAGGTTCGTCATCATCATCATCTTCTCCTCATAGTTAGAGATAATAAAATTTTTAGTGGAAAACGATGAAGAATTTAGATTTCAAAGAGCTTGATGTGCTTAATCTTGAACTTTGAATCTTGTTTTGTATGTAGACATTAACGAAACTGCGATTTTCGAGGAATGAGTTTTCCGATGAAGAGAAAGATGCCTTTAATGTAAGTAATCTCTTACTAATGTATATATTTTTGTTTCTCCATCTTATATGATTATGATGAGTAAGTGTAATTATATGTATTTATTGTAAAACCTATTTGTAGAATCTATTGAAAGGAGATGATTTTTATAGAATAAGACTTCCATCTAATGTTGTCAATCCACCTGGGAGAGAGTATGTGATTGCATCAGTCAGAGCTGTAAGTCTACTTTGAATTCCCTCTGTTAACATTCTTTGCTCATTCTTCTTTTATTGTTCATTCACTAGGAAGATGTTTGAGTATTGAGCATTTATTATATCTTACGCGTTACTAAAGACGAGTTTTTCCTCTATATCATTGGTACTTGCTTGTAGTTATATAATTTAATTCAGCTTATGAACTCCTAATAGAATTTTTCTGAATCATGAGTCCAATCAAACATAGTTTGTTGTTTAAAACAATCATTGACAATGTATGTCCTGTCAAGGCTTTCGCAAAAGCTCTTAGTTTTAAATCATTGTATGTTTGATTACAGAGATGTCTTCCACGGGATGGTTTGGATGAGCATATTATTATACACATGGTAATATATTCTTTCGGTTTCAGCTTCCTAGTCTTCACGAGAAAAACTCCGTGTTATGCCCTAACTTGTTACATTATCCTACTGCTATTCAATTGCAGGATGGTGCTAACATTTTGGCAGTCAGTTATGGTTCTCCTGGAGCATGCCAATATCCTCGGCAATTGAATCTTGTAAGTGAAGTCTGTCACACAATCTTTACATTGTTTTAGAAACCTGACCGAGTTTAATAGAATATGGACTTACGTTCTTTTCTCGCGGGGTCTGAATCTGCTGATAGAGTAGAATATTAATGTAGATTATGTGATGGATTCATGCCATTTCCTTTTGTTATCGAATAGTTCTAAGAACTGTATTATATAACATTCTATCTACAATTGTTTTGTCATGTCTCACTTATAATCTCTTACATGAACTGAGCCTGGAGCTTATAATGGCTGAAAAGTCCACTGAGATATTTAGGTTTATATTAGTTAAGAGTAGCCCTGTTATATCCGGATCCGTTTTTTGAAGAATATCCAGATCCGTATCCGTATCTGTTTCTTATCATCCGGCTAACTAAGATCCGGATCCGTGACAAGGTTAATCTTAACTAATATAAATAGAATTATCTCTATGTATATCTGAATCTTTTTTTAAAAAGAAAAGGCAGATTCGGATATCCAATTATTTTTCTTTCAAAAATCGGCCAGATATCTAGGATTTTTTTTTATAAATATAGCCCCAGATCCGGATATCTGGCCCTAACATTTTCATGGCGGCCCGGAAATCCCTTTTTTGGATCTGGATCCAAATCCGGATATCCGCTTGGATCCGGATAGTGCTTAATAGGCGTAGTTAAGAGTGGTTTGACAAATGTGTATGCATTTAATGTAGGTAAGAAAATGGACATTCAACTCCCACACTATCTTGAAGAGTAGTGAGCAGGCACCAAGGTATATAAACTTTATTCTCAGTTCATCATCAAGTTATTAGCCTAAGTGTTAACTTGCCTTAATGCGACTCTAACTGTGCGGCAGAACTCCGATATTCACGGAGGAGATTCTTGGCAGTAGTGAGAATGTGGAAGGTGAAGCAGAATTGCCAGTAGAGAGATCATTTTGGGCAAAATATGTGAGTAATTTAAACATTAAGTGATTTGATTTAGTTTTATATAATAGAATTAGAAAAAAATCAATGGAATGAAACTTTTGGGATGTGACAGTGGATGTACTTAATACCACTTGGACTGATAGTGATGAATGCTGTGACACAAGCGAGTAACATGGCGGAAGAACAGCCGGCAGGGTCTCAAGGACAAGCACCTGCAGCGATTCAGCGTGGTTCAGCCACAACCAGGAGAAGATGATTCTTTTATTTGTGTTTATTGAATGATTGTAGTAACATTGTCAACCCATTTCTGAAAGACTGGAATATTTTTATCCCGAAAATATCATAATTTATTTTAGGCATTTAGTCGCATAACACTAATTGAAAATTAGACGATTAGATTTGCATCTTCTATAGTTACGTAGGAATAGGATCATGTACTATTTTGTTATTTGGTTGATGAAAAAGGCTAGTGTAGTACTGGGTTTTGTGACACCTCCAAAACTGATAATCGAACTAACATAAAAAAATTAACTGGTCTACACATCTTTTTCGAAGGACGTTTGAAATGTTTTTTTATAATTTACTTTAAATTATATCTTTGACTTATTTATTTACAAATCTTCATTATTTTCTATAAACTATTAATACTATATACTATATAATAATACCATTTCTTAAAAACATAGCATTTTATACTCTTTTTGAAACGTTTATTTGATTTATAAACCGCATGAATTTGATTACAGCTTCAAATCAATGCTTTTCTGAATCGTAAAGATCTTCAAATTTCCTCCATCATCATTCATCATCCTCGCGAAAACAGATCTCATGGGTTTGATATCAAACCCTATCCGACTTGTTCTCCTCCCTACCATCTTCTACTTCATCTTCGTCTCTTCCATCTCAGCCCAGGTATATGCATATAAATTTCCTCCATATATTCGTCTTTTCAAATCCTATTTAAATTGATTCAAATTTAGGATTCGAGAGTTGAGAATGAGAAACAAGAATCAGAAGGATCTGCTAAAGAGCTTGGCCGTCGTGGAATGGTGATTTAACCTTTTTGAATAAAAATCTCTATAAATACGAATCAGAATCTGAATCTGAATCTATTTTTGTTTTTTCTTCATAGATTGGTATTGGAGTTAATGCAGATGAAGATAATACTGATTTGAACCTTAACCTTATTGATTCCACTACTCCTAATGTATTAGATGCATTGATTTCAAGTTTCTCAATGATACTTGTAACTGAGGTTCGTATCTTTTGTTTTCTAATTAAACAAAACATGGCTCAAACTACTATGAGTATAATCTTTGTTTTGATTAGATTGGTGATGAAACGTTTATAATAGCTGCGTTAATGGCTATGAGACATCCTAAAGCTACTGTATTATCTGGTGCTCTTTCAGCTTTGTTTCTTATGACTGTAAGTATTATAGTATATAATAAGATTGCTTTTGATAAATTTCATTATTGTTAGTTTCTTATATTGTTTTTATACAATTTCGATTTAGATACTTTCTACTGGACTAGGTAGGATTGTACCTAACTTGATATCAAGGAAGCATACTAACAGCGCCGCTACAGGTATTGTAGTGACCCTTTGTGTCAAGTTTCTTTGTTTCTATGCTTTGGTCGGTTCATTTGATGAATCAATATGTTTACATATTGGCAAAAAAGTAAATATTAAGAAATCAGGTTGTATAACTGCGTTTCTACTTGACAAATCAATATGTTTTTGCATTATTTTGCTGTAGATTATGTTTCCGGATTTTTTCTGCAGAAAAAATGTGTTTTTCGATTTTTCCCTTAATCAGTTTTGACCTAGATTTTGACTGACTATTGGACAACCATGTCCATTATTGTCGGAACTATTTTGGTCATCTTGACCCTTTTTTAATGGGGCTACTCCAAAACGTCCATAACAAATTGGACATGGTCAAACCACGAGCGACCCGTCCATTTTGACATCTGTAGTTAAATGTGAACAATATATCTTAGTATCTAAGTTTATCAAGTATGGTGAAATGAAATTATAATTGATTGATCAAGTAGAAACTCAACTATACATTCTGATTTCTTCATTTTTTTGTGAATATGTAAAAAATTTCATGTTATTTTAGATATTTTTGTATTATCATTTGCATTGTTTTACTTTATTGTAACTTTAAATGGCTCTATCATTTACATCAAACAGTCTTTAATCGTTGATTGTTCAGTTCTCTATGCATTTTTTGGGTTACGACTACTCTACATTGCTTGGAGGTCTACTGATTCAAAGTCAAATCAAAAGAAGGAAATGGAAGAAGTAAGTAGTGGTTCTCAAGCTACTTGTGTTTTCCAGTTATTTACATTCAGAGTTGATCAAGTTATTCATTATATCTTTGATAAAGGTTGAAGAGAAGCTAGAGTCAGGCCAAGGCAAGACACCTTTTCGTCGTTTATTTTCAAGATTTTGTACCCCAATATTTCTGGAGGTATATTTCTATTTGGGAACATTGATGATTTTTGACTGAGTTGTTTATAGCTAACTCTTCTTTTGTATGTTTTTTGCAGTCCTTTGTTTTAACTTTTCTAGCTGAATGGGGTGACCGTAGCCAAATCGCTACAATAGCTGTAAGAAAAAAAAAACTTCATTTTTGTAAGCAGGGCTAATTTGGATGAGACTTTAAGGTGAAAACTAAAATAGAATTGTGTAATGTGAAGTTGGCAACACACAAGAACGCTGTAGGAGTGGGCATAGGAGCAACAGTAGGACACAGTTTATGTACATCATTAGCAGTAGTAGGAGGAAGCATATTGGCTTCAAGGATCTCTCAACGCACAGTTGCCACTGTTGGAGGCTTACTCTTCCTTGGCTTTTCAGTCTCTTCCTATTTCTATCCTCCACTATAGTCATTTGCTAAGTATGTTGTCATAAGCTAACGTAAATGTGCGTCTTTTGAAATATGGGTGTCAAGAGACATCGTCTAAGTAAAGTAAACAAATTCCACATCAGTGTCACGGGCATCAACTTCCAAAGTCTTCTCTCGTCATATCCAACTTGATGTCAACCAAGTAATTTAGTTTATCTTTTGTCTTCATGCCTCTGGATCAGTCAATGTTACTATGCTTTTCTTTGATTGCTGTTACTTCATCTGAATTCAGAGGGTTATCATTTTTATCAACAAAAAATGTTATATCTATTTTTTTTAAATAGTGGTTATATTTTTTTTTCTTTTCATCCATCTTCAAAAATGAAAATATATCTTCTTCTACCCATTCACCAATATTTCAAAAAATATGTAAGGCTATTTTCCCCTTAAGAATCAGAGATATGTCAATGGCTACCACCAAATTACCTTGTTCATCCTATGGAGCTCTCACTATCCGAGTTTCAATTTCTCCATCTCCAACGAAAATCTCTGCTGCTTTCAATTTCAGTTCCAGATCCTCGCGACGACTTATCTATAGCTGTTTTTGCTCTAACCAACAACAAGCTTCGCGCCAAATAACCACAGAGGAACTTTCCTTATCTATGTACAATTACTGCATTCGAGATTGCTGTAGAACAGGTAAAATCGACGAAGCTATGTCTCTAGTCGCCGAAATCGATTCTCTAGGTTCCTTTCCCGATCCTCTTTCATATGTTAGTTTGATTGAAACTCTCGCTAGTCTCGGAAGAACTCTAGAAGCTGATGCTTTGTTCCAAGAAGTAAGATCCTATTCAGTGAAGTTATACAACGCTTTGCTTAGTGGATATTTAAGAAAAGGTCAGTTAGAGTTAGCTCTTATGGTTTTAAATCATATGAAACTGGAAAATGTTGAGAAGAATCAAGAAACATTTGAAATTCTATTGAATTATTTTGTTAATGCTGGGAGATTAAAGGAATCATGGTGTGTCGTTAATGAGATGAAGAAGATGAAGTTTCAATTGAGTTCTTTTCTATATGGTAAGATTATTCGTATTTATAGAGACAATGGTATGTGGAAGAAAGCTTTAGGGATTGTAGAAGAGATTAGAGAGATTGGTTTATCAATAGATGTTGAGATATATAATAGTATTATCGATACGTTTGGTAAGTATGGTGAATTAGATGAAGCCTTACTAGTTTTACACAAAATGCAGAGTTGTAATGATGTGAAACCTAATATTAGTACTTGGAACTCGTTAATACGATGGCATTGTCATCACGGTGAGATTGATATTGCGCTTGAGCTTTTTGCTATGATGCAGGATCAAGGGCTTTACCCTGACCCTAGGGTTTTTGTGAATTTTATAACTCATTAGGGGAGAACGGTAACTGGAACTTGATAAGTAAAAATTTTGAGGATATAAAATTCAAGGAACATAAAGATACAAGGGCTATATATGAAGCTTTAGTTCAAATTATAGGACAATTTGGGAGTTTTCAGAATGCTGAGGAACTTGTGAGTAAGCTTAAGTCACAAGGTGTCGCTTCTTCAGCTAATATGTTTTGTACTTTGGCAAATGCATATGCTCAGCAGGTTGGTTTCCTATCTTCCTGTGTTTCCTGCTCTCGGTTTATTTTGTTTATGACACTCAACTAGGAGGTAGTAGTGTAGATGATGTTTTTTTTTGTATATAAAAGAATACAAAATGCTAACAGCTGTAGATGGTTCATAGAGTTTAATAACTAGATTCTCTATGTGATTCAAATCTTAGGACCTCTCATGTCTTTCTTTCTGGTGTTTGATATGATTTCAAGTGTAGGCACTGCACAATGCCGATAGAACTACTTCTCTGTTCTCACTTTTACATTCCTTCACCTTTGATTGTGCAAGCTTTAAGAAGGATTACATGATTTATAAACCAGTGCTTTGTAACTTGAGTCATGATCATTTTTTTGTGTACAGGGACTATAGAAACAGACAGTAAAGGTACTGAAGATGATGGAAAACGAAGGAACTGAACCAAATTTGATTATGCTGAATGTATTGATTAATGCATTTGGAACAGCTGGGAATCATATGGAAGCTCTATCTATTTATCATCATATTAAAGAAAGTGTATGTATTATGTGACTCATATACAAGTCAGTGCGATTGAACTTCAAGTAGCTCTACAACTGATTGAGTTTTTTTTTTTTTGAAGGGATTCACACCTGATGTGGTTACATATAGTACACTTATGAAAGCATTCAGTCGAGCAAAGAAGTATGAAAAGGTATGTAGTTTAATATCTCATATATTATTTAGATTCCATAAAAACAAGGATTATCAAAGAGAAAAGAACTCATAAGTATCTAGTCTCCACAATTAGAACCTCCAGGACCACCATAAGACATAACAGTACCAAAAGTTTGATCAACAAATCCTACATAATGAACATCATAACAGTTTTTTCTATCCACCAAAGGCACTTTGGTAAGAAAATTAATTCCGACAGTAACATAGTTGGAATCTATAACACTAAGATGATCAATATAAGCAGACCAAAAACGATCATCCTTCTTTGGAAGAACACCATTACCCATAGGTGGACTTGGTTGTCTTGGATCACCTGTAACAATTCCTCCAAATCCAACGAACTCAGCTCCATCTTCTAAAACATTAAACAACTCCTTTGGCCAGTATCCAACATATCTTTTACCCTTACCTGGTTCTGTTTCTAAAAGCCACCAATCTTTTGTACTTTTATCCTGTTGGATAGAAAGCCAGAGACGATAACCAGCAGGAGTGTCCAATGGTTTACTGATAAAATGATCTTTGGCTATATTAATATATCCTGGACATCTTGTATTGAAACACCCTGTTCCATGTTTCCCCTATATTTTAATATTATTAAATAACATCATAGTTACATAACACTTATATATAATATTTTAATGTGAATTTACCAGCCATATCACATACGACCATGTTCGTGCATCACCAAATTCTTTTCTATTTACCATCCATCCAACTTGAATAGAATTGGCATCATCTATGCCCTTAGTAGCAACATAAACATTAGCACTTGAACTTTGATCATTACCAATTTTCAAATCATATTTCATGATCCCTGCTTCTACACCTCTTGACACACTTTTTTCAGTTGTTCTCATTCCAGCTATCTATAATTAATAATTGTTAGTTGAGTGTTGTTTATAACCTAATATATTAATATATAAAATATATACTTACATGTGTACCAGGATATTGACCTGCAAGGATACTTAAATGATTAAAATAAGGGTATTGTTGAGTATTTGTCACATTTTCTTTCTTGCTTCTTAATATTGGAACTGTTCCATTTGGACATTCTAATCTCTTTTTGTCTTTGATTACTTCATTCTCTGATTCAGAATCCCATCCACTTGGTTTCATCTACTCCAATAAAAAATTTTAAAAAAAACATTTTAAAAAACTATAGCTTATTTTAATTGTGGAATGCATGTTTGGTATATATCGATCTATCTGTATATATATGTATCATGAGTTTTATAATTAAAATTAAAGATAAACGTAAATTAGTATACCTGAATTTTATGATCTTTCAGCAATGGATGACGAAGAGATGGTTGTTCGTATATATCAATGCAGTCATAAATCATATTTTTACTCAACTACAACAAAAAATAACCTTCTGTAAAAACTTATAAGAAGATCATAATATTATTCATAATTATTACCTTGATTGATTTGTTCATAGGTATTGAAGATTTGACAGATAAAACTGAAAGTATAAAAACAACAAAACTCACGAAGATATCCATTGAAATCATTGTATTATTTTCTTTTCTATTCTGTTAATTATATAGTAACATATAGTCATATAAAATAAGATAAAAAAGGACATTAATTAAATGCATTTAGAATACGTTAAGTCTTTTACAAAAAAAAAAAAAAGAATACGTTAAGTCAAAGATATTTTATTTAATTATTAGCATTCTCTAATATTTGTACAGATATTAAAATCTCTTATTTTTAAAATGTACCATTTTGGTTTCAAATCACGATTTATTTCTACTTTAACCCAAATATAATTTTAAGTTACATTTTATAAATCTTCTAAAATCTTTATTTAATTTACGTTTAATTTAAATTGCAATTGGGGTGGGGGACTTACACAAAGTTTTCATAGTTGGAAAAAAAACTAGAAGTTTTCAATTATTTATCAAATTGACGTCGTTTTAACTCTGTACAAAACTAAAAAAATTCAAAAATATTTGTAGTTTTCAAGATTCAGATACATAATGTAAGCATCGTATACGAGTGAGTTTCATCACCATATACATTATATTCACTTTTGATGAAACTCACATTTATACGATTCTTAGGTTATGTATTTGAATCTGGAATGTTGCAATTTTTCTTTTTTGATTCTTTTAGCTTCACACTGAGTTAAAACAACGTCTTTTTAGCTTCACATCGATCGAATCCAACCGCCATGGAAACCCGGATCTATCAGTCTTGACACAACCCCTCCTCGGGATCACGTCATAACACCCGAAAACCGTATAATTTAAAAACTTTTCATAACGGTTATAAAAACATGCAGCGGAAATATATATACATACTATACTGTCAGATACCCGCCCCGGTATCTAAAACACGAGTCCGACAAGGACTAATAAAACACCCAAACCCGAACCTAGTCGA
>KE156403.1:104709-160921 GCA_000411055.1 Leavenworthia alabamica
ACCCGGCCGGTCCATCCAAACATCACCCGGTCAGTCCACCATGACTCACCCGACCGGGTGACTTCCAAGCCAGCCACGGATCCTTCTCGCCACATCCCGAGCATCTCCCGGAGTTCCCGGAACACCTTCCCAAGGTTCCCCGACGTCATGCTCGTTTCACGGATGTTACAAGTCTTATCCTAGATTGGTTGGTACAACTTAACTCAATACAAATGGGTTTAACCAAACCAACTCGAACCGATTTCAATCTTAACCGGGAAAACGGAAAATAGATGTTACATGAATATTGTGAAATATTTGTTTGGAGAAAATCTACTACAAGTTCATGGTATAACTCAAGATATCTTAAATCTATGCTGCATCAAATTTTCCCATGTAAAATTGCTAATGTAAAGTTAGCCAACTCACATAGTACTACCTACCTAAAAATAAAAATCAAATTTAATATAATTTGATTTGATTTTATCAGATATCTAATTGGTTTATATTTTTGTTTAAATCTAACTTAGGCCATAGAAAAGATGATCTAGTTATTAATTGGTTCATAGTTTCTTTTAAATTTAGCTTATGCCTTAAAAGGATTATTTAGTTATTAGTTGGTTCATAATTTCTTCAAATTTAGCCTAGGCTATAAAAAGATATATTTAACCACCTTAGAGAACTATAAATATGTCCTTATTACTTAATCGCTGATCTTATATAAAAATATGAATCATCTAATACTTTTTTTAGTAGTTATTTCTACATGTTTTAGGTTAAACGAAGGTTGCAAAAAAAATCAGGTAGAAATTTATAACCAACTTGGTCCTGGTCGTATTCTCGAAGTTCATTGTCGTTCCAAAGACAACGACCTAGGTGTACAAAAAATAAATTTCAATGATCGTCCATTTCTTATTAGATTCCGTGATGAAATACCAAATTTAACAAGATGGGCTTGTATTCTTAGACAAGGACAGAATATGATGTATTCTTTTGATGTTGAAGTATATAAAGCAAAAGCAAGAATTATTCCTCAATGTGGTCAGTTGCGTAGATGGACAGCCAAACTTGATGGCATATATTTTACAAGAAATTGGAATAAGCCATCAGGCCGTGTATTGTCGTGGAATAAAGGATAATAATTTATTTCATTTGCTTCTTTGCATGAATATAAAATAAATAATATAATAATATATCAGTTTATTATATATATATTTTTATAGTGTATCAAGTTTTTGAATAATAACAAAATAGCTCAGTACAAATGCATTTGTTTTTAAAATAACTATATTGTATTTTTACAATGAGATGTTTTCTGTTTATTCAATCCTCCACTTGTTTTGTAAGAAAATGAAATGCCGCATACATGATTGTTAAAAGACAGAGGAGGTTTGGAGGTTGAAGATGAAATATAGTAAACTTAAATTTGTTAATGATCTTGTTTCCTTTTTGTTATCTTTAGTTGTAAGGTTTAACAATAGAAATCCTCCAAGTATATTCCTTCTTTCATCATTACAAATATTTATCTTATCCTCTTAGATGAAATGACTACTGCCGCTTCGGAAACTGACTCTGACAAATGAAGCTCTGAAATTTTTGTAACGAGATGACCTTCATACGATTCTAACTTGGTTTTGAAATTAAATCTCCATGATTTTTGTTTGAAACATAAAAAGAGACATAACCTATCTAATCTAAAATCAAACTTGACACATGGAAGAAGACACCTCATGCAAAAGATTAATCTTTTGAGACAGACATTCAAATTCTTTGTCTTGTAATAACTTTAACTTGTCTTCAATTCTCTTCTTTGCCTCAACCTGCACCTTACTCCATCTTTCTTTAACCAAATGTTCATCCATACCCATACTCTTAAAAAATCCAATAAGAAACGATTTCTCAAACCAATCAGACTTTGGTAACTCAACATTTACATCTTCTTCAACCAACTGTTCTTTCAAAGACTCCAGTTTCTTCTTCTTCTCGATCTTTTTCGATTCTTCACTACCTTTAAGATCAGACTCAAGACCCATCTTCTTTGATTCTTCACTACCTTTAACATCAGATTCAAAAGCCATCTTCTTTGATACTTTACTACCTTTAACATCAGATTCAAAAGCAACCTTCTTTGATTGTCCACTACCCTTAACATCATCAGATTCAACAACCATCTTCTTTGATTCACTATTAGACTTAACAGAAGCTATACCATCAGGTCCCCAAATAGACTTACACAACTCAATACACTTGTGATTATGAAGAGACAATGTAAAACCACTCTGCTTTACTTGACCTAAATACTTCTTTTTTAATTTTTTAATCTTATCCTTGACTTGATTCTTACCAACGTTAAAGCTAATAGCTTTCTTAACAGTTTCATAAAACCCTTTTTGACTCCTTCCATCAGTTTTGAAATCAAGCATGCCTTGTAAAAGAGTTATCTCATCTTCCTCACTCCATATTCTATATCTTCTCGTTCTCGGACCAACTTCAATCTTCAGCCGCTTCGAATTCGCATCTGTTAAAGTCTCTTCACTACGCCTCTTCGTTCCTGATTTCACCGCCGGAGCCTCAGCCTCACCGGGATTAGAAAGCTCTTCCTTCTTCTTCTCGGATACCAAAACTGGAGGAGAATCAATAGGTTCATCATCTTCATAATCTGAATCAAAGATTGTTTTCTGATCATAATCAAAATCAGATGAAGAATCAATTTCCAAAATATCGCATGAAGAAACCTTTGTAGGTAGATTTAGTTTTGCCATCGTAAAGTTTTCAAAGTGCAGATTTTGAATTCTGTGTGGTGTTGTGTCAAGGTTTAGGCGTTAGGGTATTTTATTGTATTAAAGAAATGGAAATAATCTTAATAATTGGAAACAGATATTTGAAATATTTTTTTCCTTATTTTGTTTTTGGTTTAGAAGATACGTGTATAGATGTATATACTATCTCTGTACAAATATTTAAATTTAAATTGAAAGCTAGAATTGAGTATTTAATATTTAAATTTAGTATTTATTGTTTAGAATTTATGTAATTTTTAAAAAATAGAATTCAATTATAACTATATTGAATTGTTATTTTTTTTACTTATTATACAAAATATTTAAACACATCTAATTTGAAAAGAGGGGCCGATCCGGTCATTGTTAGTTACTCAATATTATACTCATTACCATTTTTAAATTTATTAGTTTTGTTTGTTGGGTTTATGGCTTGAGTGTAAGAATACGTGAAGAGTCCAATGACTATTCATTGAACAAGATGTTAAGAAACAAATAAAAATGTAACTACTTTGATTTTATCAATTTCTTACTGATGATTTATACAGGAAAGACTTGAAACTTTGGAGTGATCTTACGAATCTAATCCAAACAAAAAAAAACTTTCCCTAATTCTCTGACATTATGCACAGAAACTGAACTTTAAGACCTAAAGAGTAATAACACAATTGAGTCAAGAAATATTTACACAAACAAAAACTTCACCACAAAGGATATGACATATTCACATTGTTAATCTTTTCTTCAACCTTTACTCTCTTCTTGTAAGGCATAAAACCTCTCATATTCTTCACCTCCATCACTCGTCTCACCGAAGAAGAAGTAGAAAAATGTGTTTCTGAGTCTAGATTCTTCTTGACATCTTCAGAATCATCATAGTTGTAATCACCAACTACAAATGTCTTTCCAAAGAGTTTAAAGCTTTGTTTTATCTCTGTTTCTGGAGACAATGATTCCTCTACTTGAGATGATAACTCTTGCCCCTGTCAAAATTTAGTAATGTTAAACTATGGTTAACATGAAAACCGTGATTTAACTATCTATAGAGTGTGTAAACAATATACCAATGATTGTTGGTAATCAGCTGAAGATGAGTTAGTTGAATTTGAACCTAATCCATCTGAGTCATGAGCTGATAAAACCGATGTTGGAGATCGGTTATCTTCTTCATCTTGAACAAGCTTGGTTCGGGTTAACTCAGCGTAAACCATCTCTTTTGCATCTGGAATCACTAGCTTTCTTGGGTAAGGATGCATCGGTTTTCTTTTCGGCCTAGGAGGTGGAATCTCAATGGACTCCTCAGAGCTAACACCGAAATCACGAGCAACCTAATCATAAACTTGAATTAAACCTTAATAAAACCAAAAATATCGAAACTTTTTCAAGTACAAAGGCTCAAAAACCAAACCTTAGTAAAGAACTTTTGAGCATGACTTCGAATCTGAACTGCAGTCTTTGTTCCAACGTGTTCTGTTTCCATAGAAGAATCAATAAAAAAGTCAAACCTCGACTCAATGACTTGACTCACACTCAAGATCCTTAGTTTACAATGTGCATTAGACTTTTGTAAATTCAGATAAGCACACACACCTTCGATTCGTCTCCAAGCTCTACCATAGAGTTTCAAAGCTTCAACAAACTTCTCATGTTCTACTTCTGACCATTTCTCTCTTTGTTTAGTAATGGTATAAGCCTTTCTTGTCTATTACAAAAAAAACCCTAATTAACCATCATAACCAAATGGTCCAAATCAACAGTAAACAAAGAAGTTAAAAAACATAATTAGTACCTTGAGGTATAAGGCATCTGTGGATGATATAACTTCATCACATACACTCTCACAACGTTCCTATAATCACAAATCAATATACAATTTTAGTATCTTAATGTTGTATTAAATTTCAAAGAGTCTTAATAAAACTAATACACAGCTAGAAGAGATTAGACCACTAGTAATTAAGGAAGCTGAGACTTGTCTCTTACCTAAGAAGGATTAATACATTTAAGTAGTAAACAACTGAACCGACCATAATATCCCATAAATCGTCTGGTCTATAGATAATTTTAACCTGCGTCAATTGAATATTCTTCAATTTCTCTTGGACATAGACAAAACAAGTTTTGCTTTAAACTTGAGATTATAGTACAAAATAAAACCTATTTCTCTCTCGGACATAAACCTTAAACCTGTCTTTGAGTTTATACCCTCTGTCGAATTACAAAGACTTAAACAGAGAAATAGTCATGGTTTCAAGAAGAAAGATCTCAAACCTGCATAGCCATGGTTCTTGAAATTTCAAGACTCGTCTGATTCACCGTTGGTGGTGTCTCTCCGGTAAAGTGGAAAAAAACTGAGCTGAGCTAAAATCTGAAAACGAAGAAGAAGACTCGAGATCTAGAGTAGAGAGAATTGTGTTTTGAGTTTTTGTTTGAAGAAGGAGCAGAGTCAAGGGGTTATATTAAAAGAGGAAGGGGAAAGATAAGCCACGTCAGCAAAATATATTTAATTTTAAATTTGTTGGGAAAAAAAGAGAGTTTTGGAGAAAGATGTTGTGTATCATGTGGCTGTGGTTTAAGAGATGCTATGACACGTGGAGGATGTCTTCTGCTTTCGCTTTTGTCTTTTTATGGAGAAGATATTATCTGTTTATTGTCGGAGATTTTTTAATATTTTATTTTCTTATCCAATAGAAAAGTGTTAATATTTCATTGCCAAACGCGAGTGGTCAGCGCGTGCGTGTATTAACAACGTTGTCATTCATACTTTGTAGTTTGTACCCAATTTTGTTTGTTTTTTATATTAATCGAGCGGATGGCAAATTTAGTTTGGATTGACTATGCTGGGGTTTATATAAAATATACTTTATATTGTTGATTTTAATATTTTGTTTGTCTATTTATTTAACTTTGATATTAAATACTATTACAAAATTATTTAGTTAATACATTTATCAATACATTTTTATTTAAAAATCAGTTGTTTAATAATATACATAATCATTTCATTGTTTTATTATAGTTATTTTTGTTTAACTGTAATTCTTTATTGTCAATTAATTTTTATCACATACTAATTTTTATATAGCCAATTAATATTTATCTATTTTATTTTTTTATTTTCTAAAAATAAATTGATTAATATTTTTTATACAATATAAAATTTGTTTATTTCTAATTATTCTATACATTAAAATCTTGTATCTATATTAAACATTTATATACATATTAAATATATTCTTATAAATCAAGAAACATATTTATAATATTATATTGATATTTTTATATATTTTAAAGATTATAAAATATAATTATGGGATATAATTTTTATTGAAATATGAAATAAAATAAAAATCGATATAAATTAATAGACTATATAATCTCGATAGTTTATTTTATATATATATATATATATATATATCCATAATTCTCTCAAAATCTATTAGTTTTTGTTTTTGTTCTACAAATACAAATAAAATTGATTTATGATAAAATTATTATTTTATTAAATTAAAATTAAATTATATTTTGAAAAAACTGCATAAACTCTAAACAATAAATACTAAATTTAAACACGATAGACGGACTAATCAATGTTAACTATAAATATTAAACTATAATCTCTAATCTAAAATTTTAAATTTTAAACATAAGTATTAAATTCAAAACTAAATATCCATCCTAAACTTAAATTCTAAATCTTAATTTTCAATTTCTAAACCAAAATTTTAAATTCAAAAAAGTAAATATTAAATTCAAATACTAAATATTCAATCCTAATTTTAATAAAAATTAATAAAATTTTATCTAATAAATTAAAATTGATAATGTTAAATTTTTATTTTCTATATAATATATATATATATATAGATTAAAAAAATATTAAAAAAAAAACTCAAATTAGTTCCCCATTAGTCTATACATAATTTCTGGTAGGTGTTAATTTACTCAGAAGTCAGAACACTTATTAACGTATAGTAAAATTTAAAATGTGGCTATAAACATAGAATTATCTGGAATAATAAGGTTCAGATTCTTAGGTGCTCACTTTTGACCAATGTATGTGGCAAAGAAAGCGAGTAGCTAAAATTAAAACATACACGAGCGTGTTTCCAAAAGAAAGAAAGAGATATTTAAATTTCAGTAGCCGTCAACTTCAAAACAAAATTAAATAATTATTTTATGTGAAGGACAAAAATAAAGAAAAATATCTATATCCATTTAGACATTTTCTTGTACAACTGTCTCAGATTAAAGCGAGAAAAAACATAACATTGAGTTTTGCACTTTTTTGCTGAGTCAGCAAAGTGTTATCTGGCATGTTCCATAAGTCAGACACGTGTCATAGTCTTAAGGTAAGCAAAAGAAGATAAGGGATATACTGTAGATGGTTTGTAATTGTACGCCACTCAATTCTTTAATAATTACCATAATATTGTAGCCCACTCGTTCCTTGCTGGGTTTATGTTTTATTTTATTTTATTTTCATTTTCATTGTTTATTATAAAGTTCTACATTTTTTAGATCTTACGAATCTATAATATTCTTAGAAAATAGTTCTACTAGTAAAATACTGGTGTAGTTAGTGGCCACTATAAAAATTCTTGGTTCATGTATTTTTGCTGCTTATTTTCTCTGATAATTAAAAAAAGTATTCTTGGACGACAATACTTTTGATCATTAACATACGATAAAAATCTCATATTCAAAATTTTTATTAAGATAAATGTATTATTATACATTTGTATTGAATAGATTTTTAATTTTTATAGTTTTTTTTTCTCTCTTTAGTTTTTTGGGCTCATTGAACTACTACAAGACTTATATAAATGGGCTTTTTCTTTTTGATTGTTTGCCCAAATAATTGAAAAAGTATACTAACAAGTACACGCGCGCGAAGAGGACACGAGACCACCGGAGAGTCGGAGACACATTCCGGTTGCGAACCCGACGCTAAAGACGATCGCTCAGTCACGTTGTTCCTTGGTTTTATGATTATCAAAGCCAATTCCTCGGATTCAGGTGCGTTTCGAATCGAACTTCTTAAGGAGGTTTTGAGATTTCTAGGGTTTCGAGACTAGTGAAGATAGATTTGTTATAGAATTAATTTCTCAGTGACGGAACATTGAGATGAGAACTTTTTCTATCTCTATAGAGTTTTTCCTCCGGTGATTGTAGAATTGGAGTATAGTGAGAATGTTTACTAATAATCAAAGACAAGAAGAACGAACTGGAAAACATGGAACACCAAGGCTTCAATATCTACAGGTCTTTTTTGAAATCTGATATAGAGCTACTTAGGTTAAATCATTGTTATTTCTTGGTTTAAACCATTATGACCCGAGAATACGAAAGAGAAAGGCTTAGATTTTGTTTTCTTTTGAAATGCAGGAGCTTGTGAGTCAGTTTCAGAATGCAACTAATGAAGGTATGATTGAGTAGTTTAATTTTAGTAGTCTCTTATGTATCTTTTTCATGCTTATGTTAGAACATTAGAGAAAGTTTTTGTTGTATAAAACTGGCTTTAGTGTTCACTTGTGATTAATATATCTATTTGACATTTTGTATGAACACTTGAGTCTACTTGCATTGCTGATTGATATTATGATCACATTCAAGTGCTCTAATAGGCTATAGTTTAGCAAGCTTAAAGTTAGTAATATCTCTGATTTTGTCGCTTAAGTATTGATATACATTTACATGATTACTTCTGTCTTGCACCTACAGAAACAAAAGAGAGAATTGTAGCAAACTTGGCTAACTTTGCATATGACCCTTACAACTACACGATTTTACGTCAGGTAACCTTGAATTTGCTCATATTTTCCCTAGAGAACACAGATAAACCTTGCCTGCTTTATTCTCTAATGGTGTGTACTCGAGCAGCTAAATGTCTTGGAACTATTCATAGACTGTATAACAGAACCAAATGAGAAGCTTGTCGAGTTTGGTTTAGGAGGAATATGCAATGCTTGTGCTGGTAAAAAGCCTTGAATATACAAAACATTTTGCGATATTTGCGTTTAGTTATCATCATAACTCTTGCTCTTTTTGTTCTTGTGCAGAGCCTAAAAATGCTGCTACCATTGTTGAGGTTGATGGGATTGCTCTTATAATCAAATGTTTATCAAGCCCTGTTCGGAATATAGTGAATTACGCGATTGGGGCTTTGTATTACTTATGTGATTATAACAGAGCAACAAGGGAAGAGATTTTGAGAAGAGAAGTGGTGGATCTAATCAAGAGGTACGCAGCGGCTGAATCAGTGAGTGTAAGATTTAGTAACTTAGCCAAGGCGTTTCTTGATAAGCATGTTTATGCAAACACGTTAGATTCTTGAAATGTATCTTATGTGATATTGCTTTTATTTGAGTTGGATTCAAATTATAATTATAAACCAGATCCAGATATCCAAGGTTAACAGGCCAAACTAACATAGATTAAATGTGTAACAAAAACAAACTTTAGAAAAAAAGAAAACAAATTGTTAGCTAGTTGTTCATTGAGGTGATCAAAATTTTGTTATTCATACAAGAATCATAACTCTCTGATTCTAAAGACATCTTTTCAGGTTTAAGGTAATTTAGTTGGCTCTCTTGATTCATAAGCAGCATCAGCTGAAGAAGTATCTATGTCATTTAGACCTAACTCCTCATCTTGCTCCCATGATCTCTCGTAATCTTCATCTGTAGTTCAAACACAACAACATTAAACTCCTGTCCTAATTGACATCTTATCTCCTAGTTTAAGTCAGTTTCATAGTTTACAAAATGAACACAGATGAACTTACAAGTGAGCTGATGATCATCTTTGATATCATCAGTTACTGGTGAAATAAAGGAATTTGCTAATTCATCATCAATAATCAAACTCCATGGCTCTTCTAAGCTTAGAAGCTACAAGAGAAGAAGAAAAAATTATTTTCATAATAGAAACCAAAGTCTGGATCCAAACTCTACCTTAGTTAGCCGGGATCCAAATTCTCTCCACTTGTTCTTCTTATCTTCATCCATACTGTCACCAAAAGTGAATCCATGGACTCTAGCTAAGCCTGTGGAAAACCATAGCACACTTGAATCAGTGGTTAAGAGAGATGAATCTATCATTCGCAAATCTCGAAAGAACCAAAAAAATAGGTAGGGAAGATTATAGGACATAAAGGTTATACTAACTTTCTCTGATCTGTGTGACCAACCCTTCCACTGTTGTTACCATTCCACCAAGTGTACCACCAGCTAGCTCCAGATCAAGTTCTGGGATTTTCACTCCTGCAGTGTCTGACTAATACACACAATAAACAAAACCAACCATTAAATGACATATGAGGACACAACAGTCATATGTCTTTACATTTACACCAAAGTTCAACAAAAGATCAAAACAAGTCTGTTCTACATATTTACTAACAAATTTAAGCGAAAAAACTAACCTTGATAACATCTCGGCTAAGGTCAGTAATGTTCCTCACAGAGAGAGTAATTTTCTTTCCCTTTTTAGGAATTGCACCACCAGGCTTCAACTGTACATAGTTACATACAAAAATTAATAACTTAAAGACCAGGCCTGTGTAAGCAAAATCTCCAAAACCAACATAACCCAACCTCAGAATTGCGATAGCCACAGTCGTCACATGTAGATGCCATGACAATAACCTCTTGAAAGTACGGGATTTCTATTTTTATGTTAAGGGGTAAACAGAATCAAGGAGGTTACCAAGAAACTAAAAAAACATAAGACTTGTCTCAGTACAGCAATGAACAGGCACAGAATTTGAAAGGATACTAGTCACAAACATCCGTGTCTCGCACAGCTTCGTACATGCTCCGCAAGTTGAAGGGAAAATCATCACCTGTTAAAAATGAGAAATAGTAGCGTTATATGAAATATTTTATCCAATTTCTTATCTCAACTGATTATAACCTTGAACATTCAACAAAACAATTCCAAGAGTTTCAGTTTCAGAAGTTACCTCTTCAGGCGCAGAGTATCTGAACAAGTTATCAGAAATATTAGTGCTATTACTTTGAGCAATCGCCCGACGACCAGCTGCTGCTCCTATTGTTCCATGAGGTAGAGCAGTTGCTTGAGTTGAAGGTGTTCCAAGGCTTCTCTCTGACTGTCCAGTTTGAGATGGGTTAGCAAGATATCCAAGTGTTGCTTGTTGCTCGGGTGTTCGCTCATAGAACTTAATTGTTAAAGAGGGATCTGGTGATGGAGCATGTCTGCCATATGTTGTAAACTTGTCATAACTCATAACCCAGAGCAGTTAAAAGAAATATAACTTCACTTTATTAGAGTGTTTCCAAGTGGACTATCCTTACGGGTTTTCAATGAAACTGTTTCCAGCAGGATCATCCAAAATGAAGGTGAAAGATGTCTCTGCTTTAGCACAAGCTCTCAGTTTAGACAAGAACTGGTCTATTGCTTCAGCAGTTTTAGGATCCACTTTCTGTGTCAATATAAATATAAAGTTCAATATTATGCCTTGAAGAGGACTCGAACTAGTCCACAAGAGTCTCGCATGTCTAAGATTCCTAACTGTAAATTAACTAAACTGGGCATACAAAAATAATTGTTGCGTTCCAAGTTAGAGTCTTAGAGTTTACCCTGCGTTCTTCTTGAAGGGCACTCAGTTCCTCAGCAGCTCGGGCTAATATCCCTTCCACCTGGAAATTAAACAACAGAGGGAGTTACTGACAAGGAACTAGGAAAACAAAAATCTTGAAGACAACTGCATAGGTCAGCTAAGAAAAATCTTAAACCAAAAAATGAACAGTTCGTACCGAGATGGTGAAGAAATTGAGAACCTACCGTAGATAAACTTCCACGTTGGGCCTCTGGAGGAATTTCAAAATCCAGTTCAGGAATCTGAATGCAGATATTCAATGTGAACTACTATCAGTTTCTAACCTCAAATTAGTTTGGTTTTCATAAAAGATGAAGCAAAATAATTCACGGTTTTCACAAAATTAGGAGAAGTAGTTCCTTATAAACATGCAGGGAGGTCCCAGGGTTAAAAAAAATCAGAGTATTTGAACTCCAAAAGGAGCAAGACTACTCACCTTAATAGTGGCAGATTCAGATTTAACAACTTGCCGGTCAAATATCTGCGTTCAAGACAGACCCAAGAAGGTAAAATTAGCTTAGGGAGCCAGAGACAACTAACAAGCAGATATTTCGAGTTTCTTCTAATAAGAATCGACAGAAAATGTATTGAGAAGAACATAAACTTAGATCTGAATCAATGCATGAACCTTCTCATCACCAGCTGAAACCTCTAGATGGTAAGAGCATCCTCTGGGTTGAATCTCGCCAGCAAACTGAACTTCGTTATTCCTATATAGTATATCAGAGATAAAATGAAAGTCTTATCTTCCTGCTAAAATAAATCAAAAGCATCTCAAATTCATATGATGTTGTACCTTTCTCCGCAATGTGGGCATTCAAATGCAGATAATAAGACCTGTAGCCAGAAGTAAGTTAGCAGGAAGCTTGTAAACTAACACAATGTAGAGAAAAAAGCTAAACAAAACATAGAACCAAAAGAAAGTAAGAAACACGTTTCTTTAAATCACATTAAATTTTGTTTTTTTTTGTGGATTTTTGGTGCTCTAGAATGTGGTCAATTCAGCGTGAGTAAAGTATGAAAAATTTGACTACAGAACATAAACAAAAATGGCACTCTTTAGAATAAAGTACATGCATACCTTTCTGAAGTGAGGAATTAAGGTCAATAGAAATCTACTTGTTCCCTGGAAAAAAAAAAAAAAAGAAACTATTTCATACACAGAAGTATCAAACTTCTAAGTACATCTCCAAGATATAGCCAAATAAGTTGTTTGTCATCACCGCTATAGTTTATAAACAATCTCAAGAACCATTGATTGCAGAAAGACCTAAAGTAAAACTGAAACTAAAGAGAGATTAGCCTGTTTCTTATACCTATATTACTTGCAACCTATTACCTATATGACAAAGGATAAAGACTACATAACCAACATCAAGAATGTCAAAGAAACTACGTAAAGCTCTTTTCAAACTTCTCCCATCTTAAAATTAAATTAAAAAGGCTCAAAGAGCTGCAGAATTTGAAACCTATAAACAAACTAGCAAGATTTCAAATGCATTGATACATAGATAAGTTTGTCATCAATTTTTCACAACTAGCAAAATTTACAAAGCAATGAGAAAGCAAAAACCAGTCATTAAAACCTACCGCATTCTAATAACCTCTCCATCCATCTACAAAAACTTAAGCTTATAAAGAGAAGAAGTTCAATTTTAAAACCAATACATTCGATGCATACATACAAAGCTCAACTACAAAACAAAGATACTAACTAAATTTTACATGTGAGTGAGAAAGAGAGAATGACATACATTATCACCACAACGCATACACATGCTCTCAACAACGTAAAGAGGAGCACCAAAGGAATGATCTGCAGATACAGCTTCAACCACCGATCCAACATCTATTTCTTGATCATTATCATTGTCCATTATCTCCAAGGTTCTCTAATCAATCCCAACAAGTTCAAGAAACCTAAATATTAACAAAAGTAAACTATAAAGCATGAAAATTTGTGCACATAAAATAAGAATCTATAAGTACTCTTTCAAAGCTCAGAGGATTGTAAATTACAGAATCAAACTCTTAGAATCAACTAAACAACTATAAATCGAGAAACAGAGCTTAATTTGATATCAATTACAGACGGGACAAGTGTAGCAAATCAGCATAGAAACAATATGAATATTTGTATTAAACCAAAACAAGTATCGATTAAACAAGACAAATACTTGAAATTTTATAGAAACTGAAGAAAAGGAAGATAAACACCATACAGTGATACAGCTCTAGTAAACGGCGAGAGAGAGAAGAACCCAAGTTTTTCAATTAGGTCATGGGGGGCTATTCAAATATATTTTCTTGTCATTTCACATAAATTAATATTTTTTTATATGGTCAAAACAAAATTTAATTTTAAACTATATATGTGTTTCATGCCCAACGTCATCTTCTTATACTGTCTAAATGAGTTTAAATAGTATGTAAGAAACTCAAAACACAGGATAAAGTCTAAACAAATTCAACATAAAAACATCAATTCTAAAAATGTAATAATTCATGCATATAACAAATAGTTTGATGTAAATCAAAACAGTACAGTAAAAACAACAAACATCATCCTCCAAAGTAGTCAGATGCATTTTAAATCGACACAGCTTTTATTTTCATCTCCAAGAGGAACCACCAAGCTTTATCACTTCTTCTGAACTTGAATCTCTTCTTGTTCCAATTCCTTCATCTCCTTTCTGATTACTACTTGCATCACCATATAAATCTTTTAGCTTTGCAAGATTGCTGTTAACACTCACTGTTGCTTTCTCTCTTTTCGGAGTCGGTTCACGCTCTATTTGCACACTCCTGCTCCTACTTCTGCTTCTGCTCCTACTTCTCCTGTCATGTCTGCTTCTATCATCCTCGTAGTCACTGCGCCTGCTTCTACTTTCGTAGTCGCGTCTCGATCTTCCATAATCCCTCTCCCTTTCTCTGTATCTATCTCTTTCCCTCTCCCTGTCTCTCTCTCTTTCCCGGTCATTGTCCCTTTCTCTCCCTCGTTGTCTATCTGAGTCTCTGTCAGGGTAATAGTCTCGGCTGTGGCTCCTACGTGGTGACCGCTGCTGTACTTCATTGCTTTCATTTCTGTCATAACTAGAAGGTGGTGGGCGGCGAACAGGAGAGGAGCCTCTGGTGGAAGCACGGTGAGGTGCTCGTTGACCAAATGAAACAGAGAGGGATGCTTTTACTGATGGTGGACGACGAGCTGTGTCTTCAGAGCCACGAGACATGTCTCCAGTTGAACCAGATGGTTTAGTTGATAAATTCATCTTCTCAAGGTTTGATACAATCTGACGCATGACAGGAACAGGTATACGAGGAAACAATGTATCAAAGTAGTACTGTAAATACCAAACAAACCATACATCAGATTCAAGAATTGGTATCATGGAGACATTAAAGTATCATACTGACCATGTATTATAATAACTTGTTACTTACTTACCAGTCCAAGCAGCAAATCACGGACATAAACACCCATTGTTGTCATCTGTCCGTTTGATCCTGGTGAAAACTCCTGCAGAAAAAGGACATAAATATACACATGTTAAGCTGTATAACCAACAGTAGCAATGCAGAGTCATGTTACTAACATGAGTTATAATACTAACAAGAGCTTCTCTATTAAAAAACATATTAAGGAACTAAATAAAAAAAACAAGATGCTAGACATACCAACTTTAATGAGAACCAGATATATTATAGACGACAATTGCATACGACTTTTCATGAATGCTTGATATTGGTATTCTATGAAAATGATAAAATATTCTTACCTCATCATCTTTAATGTATGGTTCATACCATGTCCACAGCGTCTTTGGATCTGCAACATATCTTAAGTATAGGAATCCAACCTGCACATTTAGTTCCCTGAGGTCAGGTAAAAAGCAATGAACATAGAAATTACATATCACTGTTCTAGCATGCAAAAACTCAAAGCAAAACAAAGTAGCAAGAAGTTCTTCCATAAACTGCAAGACAAACCAAACTTCTGGTAACCCAAGGAAGTGAGTAAGCTCCATCTCATTAAATATAAAAAAGGTTCACGCAGTTCCTAAAACGTAGACAACTTCAGGAACATAGACAAACTATTTGTCACAGTCTCTAGTTTTTATATTGTTAGATGGTCAGAAAGGTGATCCTAGAGAGATAGACTAGCTAAAATGGAAAAGACACCTCAAACCTTGAATTGCAGATACTGCTAGCAAAGAAAGACCTTATTTAATTTGGTGGGAGAAAACTCTCAGCAACTCAAATAAAGAATGACATCCCAACTTTGTTTCTGGTTGTGAAAATCTGTTATGAAAACACGAGAACAATTATGTTTATGCTCACTCCTTCATTATGGGATGAGGATAAGAAGAGTCTCAGATGGAAACCTGACCGTAACAGGCTCTCTAATTGTTTCACAAACAAAGGAGAAGCATACCTTTTCTCTGTTAAATTAACTAACAAGAAAACAATTCTGCGAGTGTCAAGTATTAGTAGAAACACGTATTAGAACAAACAACCCAAGATATATCCATATGTTACTGAAGATCAAGGAGCTCGTACTTTATCAAGTACTCATATAATTCCAAAATACTAGGGTGCTGCATCACAGAAGCTCGTACTTTATCAAGTATTCATATAATTCCACACTACATACATTCTTCTAGGTCAAATATGTGAGAAGATAAAGAGATTTAACTCACTCACCGCTCTAATATACGGAGAATCTGTGTGCTTCAACAGCCCATGCATCTGCTTTACAGTAAGTTTCATAGTAAAGAACTTGTAAAGGAGACAATAAGCTGTTGAAGGACCACGGCAGTTTCCACCCATCCATGGCTCCACATGACTAACTTGGTTGTAGATTTCATCAATAACCTCATGATAAGTCTTTAAACCATAAAGCTCTTTGAAATAGTCAGAAGAAAGAATATTCATTGAAAGAACCTTTTCCAATAGTGACTCATATGCTCTTCCATTTGTCTGTATCTCTGCCATGTTTTACTACTTAGAGATACGGAAACAAACAAAAGCTTAAGATCCCAAAACCTAAAACAAAAAACTTCAACACATCAGGAGAAAGCTTAAAACGTTGAAACAAGAGAAAAATCCACGAAACTGAACCAATCAAACAAGAGTAAATCACAGAAACAAAAAAAAATTGAAGATTTTAATAAGGAACCCTAGAAATCGCGAACCAATATCGTAAAGGAGATCAATTTCGTCAAACCCATAAAATAACTAACTGAAACTCGATATCAATTTCTGAAGGAATTAGAAAAAATCAAATCGATCAGGGTAGAAGCAGATCGAATTTGGGAATCATCGATTAGGTTAAAACAATTTCGACAAAAGCAATTGAGCTTCAATTCAGAGAAGGATATAACAATCGAAAGGGGTTAAAGAGGAAAAAATATAACCTGGAATTTAAACGATCTGCGATGGAGATTCCAGACTTGAAAACTCGAGAGGTTAAGGACACAGGAAAAAAAAGCCCTAGAAACGGCGATCTCGTATATTGGGATTATTTGGGTAGAAAGCTGCCTTCACATTTAATATTGGGAAACTTTTAAATATGACCTCATACTATTACTTATTTACACATCTAAATCCTTATATAAAAAATATTTTAAGTTTTATTCTTTCTTTTTGTCAAAATGTTTATCTAGTCTCACAAGAATATTTGTATTTGTACTTAGACCATTTTATTTTATTTAAAAGAAAATTACTACTTAAACAACTCAGTTTTTAATACTATTTTTTCAATATTGTTGCAAAAAAAACTAACCAAAAAAAAAAAATATATTTTCCTTTTATTTATAGGGTAGGTTAAAATCCATCTTGCTAAGAGAGATGGTTAATTTGTAACTATCCAAATTTGTTCTGGGCTGTAAGACATTGACCAAACTTCATAATTTAAATTTAAATAAAAAATAAACAAAAAATAAGAAGGGGTATATAAGAACATTTAAATGTATAAAGAAAATGGCCCGCCCAAAGAGTCTTAAAACCCGAAATTTTCTCGGGAAAATGATCACGGCGGAATCCTCGAATCTTCAGATGAAAGCTAGAGATCTTCTTGCGAGTTCAAGCCTTGAAGGAGTAGCGACTCTCCTCGAACAACTCTCAATGCCTGAATACACTAACGACAATGACTATCAAATGGCCCTTACTCTATACTGTTTCTGCTCTGATAATTTCCCAAATTGTTTAACCCTAATGCTTCTCAAGTTCTATCGATATTCTTCAAGTGCCGCCCTCAGATTCAACTCGATCAATCTCCTCTCTGCATCTATTATCGGATTCAGAGGTATCAATTTAGATCTCTCTCGCGTAGCTCTTAATGAAATCAAACCTCTTTTGATTTCATGCTTAACAATGAAAGAAACTAAAGAATCTGACATGAAGATCCTAAGAAGAATCGTTTCGTTTATAGCTTATAATGTTATGATTTGTGATAATGGTGGATGGTTTGAGCTCAGTGATTGTATCCTCTTGCTCGCTACTAAAGAACCTTTAAAGGCTTTTCATGTCTTCGTTGATATGCCATCAGTATATGGAACATTCATCTTTAACTTTATGAAGATCATTGTAGAAGAAGCTGAGAAAGTTTTGGTTAATCCTGAGAAATATGAAGTTGAACATTGGAGCTTAGCTTTAGAAACTATTGTTAAAATGGGGATTCAGCTTTTGGATACAGATATGGGCTTTGATTTTATGAAGAATCTTCTGAACATTCTTACTAACTCAGTGAAGATGCTAGTGGATAAACGAATGGAACCATTTCTAGTTCAAGGACTTAATCATCTTGAGATGTTCTTGTTAGTAGATATGATTATGTATTGTTACAATAAGAATCAACACGGCTTTTTGAGGACTTTCATGTTCAAGATCAAAGATTTCGGAACACAGACTAAAGAGATTATAAGGAAGATTAATCAGTTGATTAAACAACCGGGCGAGCCAGACATAACACAAACTCCATCTGTGATACAAAAGCAAGATCATGAAGTAGAATTTGACCGTGGCTGGTATGACCATTTGAATACTTTATCTTCCTTGGAAGTCTCAAGGATCTTACAGTCGAATGATCTTGAAGGTAGTTCTAAAGAATTGGCTATGAGACGGCTCAATGTCTTACTATCTGATCACAGTCCAAATAATGTGCCATTAGACATATCAGAGTTCAGAAAACTCCAGCCATTGCTCGTCTCTTGGCTTAAGGAAGAAAGAGTCTCTGACACTATGTTCAAAGTCCTTGGTGAGTTAGTGAACCATGTTACATCTGAGATGTCTGTCTACGAACATGAGAAATGGTATGGTTTCCTTGATTATATAGCTTCTCACAGCAAAACAGAGTTTGAAAGAGCAATTTATATCTTCCAATGCTTAACAATGAGACCTTTTTATGAAGATTTTTTTATTCATGTATTGGATACTCTTCTCCCTGAGATAATAACAAGACTAAACCCAACTGTATCTTCCACTTGCTGGGTCTTAGCCTTTACAGGTGCCTTCTGTGCAGCAATTCACTTGATAAAGATCCCAAGTCACATTGAATTGGCGAAGGAGATTGAAGAGAAGATGATAGATTCAGTAAGAGAGCTTGTGGAAAGAAAAATGGAAATTGGAGTTGTAAGAAGAGCTTTTAGAGATGTTGAAATCATTGTGAAGAAACAGATCAAATGGTATGAAAAGAGAGAATACAAATTCGTCAAAGGTATGATTTGGAGATTATATGCAATTAAAGTTATGAAATGGGAAAGTAAAATTGTGTTGTGGAGAATCAATGTGATACTTGAGAGAGGAGTTGATGCAATAGCTAAGAGGTATCAGTCACTAGTTTTTTGATGTATAAATTTTAATGAACATTAGTATTTTTAAAGTGAATATTAAGTGAAGAAACATATTGTTTTAATAAGAGTTAGGATATGTTTGGTTGATCGTCTTAATAGTTGATTTGGATACAATTTCCTAGTTAAAACAGCAAAATCTAGTAGTGGTGTTTATTTTAAAACTTAAGAATCGCTATTTGTGAAAAATTGTTATAATTATATTTTTCTGTTAAAAATCATAAAATTTCAAAATTGTATTTTCCACAAACTATAAAACATTTTTTTAGTGAAAAAACTGTGAAATTACATTTTCATATTAAAATTCTAAATCTCAAAATTATATTTTCAAACAAATCCATAAAATATCAAATTTCACAAAAAAAACCGCAAAATTATAATGTTACCTAAAACCATAAATTTTTAATTATGGCCAAAAAAAACACAAAATTATATTATTTTAACTCCATCTAATATATTTGGAGTGAAATCCAAACTCAAAAGATTTCTATTATTTTATTCAACTCATTCAGTTTTATTCAATTGCATCATAAGACCAATTTTTCCTCCAAACTTAAATCCAAAATAAAAACATTTTAATAAACTTTAAACAGATAAAACTAAAATCTTGTAATGACACAAACAAAAAAAAAAGCCCAATGATTTAAATAAACCTCTTCTCAGTTACAATCCTATATAGGAAGTAAAACTTCAAATCTCCAAAATGCAATATTTTATCACATGAAATCATCATCATCCATAGCATCATAAGGACCAGAAACAAGATCATCATCAGGCTTCTCCACATGTAATTGCTTCTTCTTACCTAATAATAAAAACACAATGAACAAACATCTCAGAAACACAGAGACATGCTTAGCTTCCAGATATGGAATCAAAAGATGAGTGATTGATTGTGTTGTACTTGTACCTGTCTTCTTTTTGCCAGCAGCTGCTTCTTTCTCTGCCTTAAGCTTTTCATTTGCTATTGCTGTAACAGATGAAGCAACATCTTTAACATCTGCAGCTTTCATATTTGCCACACAAAGTCTCATCACTGTTTTGAGTAACCCAATATAGTGAAAACTTTTCTGCAAAAACAGTAAAATACAGTTACAATTGCGAGTTGAATCGTTCTTTATCTGAGATCTCATCAAATAGAATGTAGCAAACCTCAAATGGTACAAGTCTATGTGAAATCAACTCAGCATATTCCAAGAAATCACTTTCAGATTTAGGAATAAACATATCGACGCTTTTTTCAGCAGTTTTTACTCCAAAGAGTTCAGCAGTTGATTGGTAATCAGCTTCCTCCACAAGCCTAAGATAAGAAGAATATTAAAAACATTGCCTTTCATAAGATCACCGCCTCTTCAGTCAAATGCTTGTTACTGTATAAGTGAAATATTTCTAAGTTCTTACCTTTGTTGGCGAAGTTTCTCAGAAAGAGGATCTAGAGGTTCTTTGGGAGCTTCAACAGTTTTACTCTTCTGTTCAACAACTTTTGAAGTTGCTTTCTTTGGAGCTTTCTCAGGAGCAGGCTTTACTACAGGTGGCTATAGAAGATAACAAAGATTGATTGTTAGCTATAATCTCAAAATCAAATAATGAACACAAGCCTAAACTGAAAAAAGAACTATACCGGAACAGATTCATCTTCCTCTTCCCATGAGTCCTTGATATCATTCTCATCCACATCTTCATCATCCCAATTACCTTTCAATTCAACTTTTGCAGGAAGTGGTTGAAAGTCTTCAGCCTCTGAAAACAGAATAGAAACTCAGAACTCTAATATATAAAATCATCATTCACCTTAAAGAACATAAAGAAAATAGAATGTCTCCGTGTAGTCGTGTACAGCTAGCTAATCTTTTACATAGCCAGTGAGAATAATGCAAGAACTAGAGAACACTAAAGTATTCACAGACACATATACACTATGTATCGAAAAGTTAATAGAAGTCTTACCCCAATCATCCATATTTGTTTCTAGCAATATAGAACAATTATGAGCTGTTATCTGAATTCAACTAAGAACCTGAAAAAGCAACCACAAAGATTAAAAAATAAGATCATTCAACAGGTATTCTCAATGCGTATTGCTTCTATATCCTGGAGGTAACATGCAACAAAACTTAAAACAAGGTAACAAGAAAGTGTATAAACAAGTTCACAGTAAACTTAAAACCAATTTCATAATATCATCAAGACTTATACAATTACTATTAGGATCAAGGCTTCACATCTTGAACAATTTATCATCCACAGAAGAGTACTAACTTCACATGTGAATAGAACTACAAGTGTAAGAAGTAAGAAGTAAGAACATAGAGCATGATTACAAGGGTAAAACAGAAGTTTCATGATTACATAACAGTCACCAAGATCCTAACTCCTCAATCAAAGCAAGAACATCAGTAAACAAAGCAGATAAGAGTTAAGCATATTGCATATATGCTAATTGATCATAGTAATCTATTAATGATAAAATTACACAACTTTTTAGGATGAATCAACAACCCAATTTACAATAAACAACAAAATCATAAATTTAATCTTAGAAAAGATAGTTATTGGCATACCCAGATCGAAACTGAAGGTGACGAAGCAAAGATCAAAACAACGCAACTAAAGTGAAATTGCAGGCATAAGCTAGTCGAGGCGGAAAAATAAATTACCTAAGAAGAAAGGTTTCAGCCGAAGAATAGAATCGCTACCACGACGAAAGATGAAACCTTGCGGCGGACGACGAAACGAGTGTGCTTTATTCGCTTGTCCTTAGTTTTTTTCTTTAATAATAAATTTAGGGCTTCTCTCTCCTTTTCCAAGTCTTAAATGGAATTATATGTGATAAAAAAAGGAATTTATATTATTTTTTTACCAAAAAAAAAACATTTCTCTATACAAAATATAAGATGTATTTAGAGTATTTTATTATTTTAAATATATAAGATGTTTAAATATTTCTTCTATGTACATTTAGGTTTACTGAAATATATGTGTGCTATATTTTTTTATAATTGGTTGAGTTATTTTTAGGTTAATTCTCTTCCATACCATCACATTTAATTTAATTTCCACATATAACATTAAAATTAATTTAAAACAATAATTCAATTGAAACTAAAATTAGATTGTAGTTTGAAATTACATAAAACTCTAATAATAAATACTATACGTAACACAAATAATAAAAAATTAAACTCAACCACTAAATATTCAATATTAACATTAAATTAAAAATATAATTTTAATAAAAATTGGTATTCATGTCAAATTAAAGAAAATAATATAATTGTATTAGAAGAAATTACACTTATTTTTATCATCTATATTAAATAAAAATTTTAAAAGTAAAATTTCTTAATCTATGAGATTTTATATGAAACATAAGAGTTAATATAACAAACTACATAAACCCCCATATTTTTTCTATAGTCATTAGAGAAAAAGAATTTTCATAGTTTCATTTACCAATTGTTTTGTAATATTGTGGTTATATAATATTAAAAAATAAAATTATCATGATTGTTTTGATCCATCCAATTTTGATTATTATAATTTTAGTTAAATTTTAACTGTGATCATTCACATCAATTAATTATTTATATTTGTTATTTAATACATAATAATTGCAGATATATAACAAAATGTACTTAACTTAATATTAAATTAAACAAAATAATGCATAAAAGTCGAGGTAAATCTTTATTATTATTATTCTGAGCTTTGCATAAATACAAAGTCGTCTTAGAGATTTGACAGTTGAAACATTTAAAAAGCAGTCAACAGCTTAGCATCATTGGTAGGATAATAATTAGTAGATGAAACTGCTTCAAATTCAACTTGTAGTAATATAGCATCATCAACTATGAAACCTTTGGCTGGATTTCGTAGATCAGCAAAAGATACGAACTTATCATAACCAAAACCTTCTCCCGGAGCATCGAACCATGTTAGAACTGCCAAGAAATAAAATAAACATGTATTTGTTACATTAATACACATAAACTCTTAATAATAATAATAATTAATATCTTTACTTGGGTATTCGAGATTTTTGGATTGTTTTTGATCCAGAAGTCGTAGCTTGGCTCGGACATAAACCTTTTCATAAGGTTTCAAAGATTGATTTTCACTTAGTATTACATAAATTGATAATGAGTTTCCTGTTCCTATGTCATTACCGCTTGGATACACCTTAAATGCCCTGAATTAAAAATAAAATCATATATAATAAGTAATTAGATAAGTTTACTATTATTTAACTCTATCATGGATCCGAATATTCGGATTCGGTTTTGGATTTTATAATATTCATATCCGAATTCGTTTTTAGTATCCAACTAACTAAGATCTCATATATTCAATCTACGGATATGCGTAGGATATCCACAGAGTATTCAGATCCAT
This sequence comes from Leavenworthia alabamica, assembly GCA_000411055.1. Lineage (NCBI taxonomy): Eukaryota > Viridiplantae > Streptophyta > Magnoliopsida > Brassicales > Brassicaceae > Leavenworthia > Leavenworthia alabamica. The sequence continues at coordinate 128,331 of KE156403.1, forward strand.
ACTCTTTTTGGGTTTTTCGGATTTCAATCTTGGTTTTTCAGATTCGGATAATTTTCAGATTGGGTTTTCTATTTCGGTTTCTATCAAAAACCGAACCGAATTAAATCGGTTTGTGTTCGGTTTTTGATATGTTTTAATTCGGTTATTCAAAATCCAAACCAAATCAAAACCTGAATCCGAATGTCCAACCCTACCAATAATTATATTTCTTACAAAAATATTCATTATCGGTATCCGTAGATCTAGATCCGGATAACACGTAACATGGCTACTAGTATATGAGTCATTAATGAATGGAACTCACATTTTTTTTCCTCCAACGGAGAAGTCATCAGATATATAAAAGTGTCTGGTCAATGTTGAGAACTTCAAAAGCTTCCAGGACCGAGGCCCAGAGACCTTCTTATTGATAGACAAGACCTCCCATTTGTTGTAATGAGGAAATACCGATATGTCTACACCAAACACACATTGGTCATTGTCGAAAATGTAGTCTCTATCTTTAGCTTCAAAGTTAATGTGTCTGATGAAATTCGGATTTCCCATTGTTGTCTTTACGTGAGTGAACTTCGCGAGCTCAGTGTCTGCATATATATATATATATTGTGTCATTAATAGTATTAAATTATCTCAAATCTTTATATTTTTAATTAAGAAATCTCTTGAAATATCAGATGAAGTTTTAAAAGAAAATTCTAATTTTGTTTTCAATAACAGTGAATTCGATTATATTTTTGAAAATCATTAATTCAATAACACTGGATTTCAATAACTATTTAAAAATTCATGTTTTAATAACATCTATTGAATAAAATTACGTACCCATAGATACCCAGTATTGATCGAAAGTCTTGCTATATGCTAAAAACCTGAGATCTGCATAAACCTCGCGGTTTTCGCCAACTAAACCTGAAGGATCTATTGCAACGTATGCTGATATCCAAGTCCCTATATCAGTTTTGTTCCCGAACGGTTCGATGATAAATCTCCTATACAATAATATCCCACAAAAGCAAAATAAATTATTATACACAATCTATTAGAAAATTTTGAATAAAATGTAAAAAATATGCTAAAACCCTTTTTACTGGTTTTGTTTGAAATATTTTTAAGTAATTTTAAATATCAATTTACAAACATAAATGAGTTGTTAGTTTTATCTTGATGGTAACAACATCTCCATGCATCCATCAAATATATTTAAATTATACTCCTATAATTAGTCTTTTCCATGCTAGCTAGGCTTGTTAAACACTATCGGGATCTAGCCGGATATTCAGATCCGGATCCGAAAGCGGATGTTCGAGCTAAACGGATTCGGATCCGGATAAATAATTTTTGACTATAATCTCGGGAATTTAGCCCTAATTCTAGATATCCGGACTGTTAATTTTTTTATTTGTTTGAGATATTTGGATCCACTTTATTTTACAAAAAATTCTGAATATCGAAGGTTCCGGATATATTAAAAACGGATCCATGCATCCATAAAATATATTAAAATTATATATGCCACATAGAGAAGTTAAAGTAATTAAATTTATACCAGTTGAATCCAGCAAAACTGAAGGGACGGCTCTCGTACTTTTTGACGTTGGGAGATTTCATGATTAGTTCGGTGCACCCATCAATCCGCATAGAGTAAGCGTTTGGTGGACGTATTCGGAAGAATCGTTTCTCCTCCGAGAGCCTAGCGTGTCCACCACTAGTCGCTACGTTGTTGATTTGCTTAGTAGTAATTGGACTTAGTTGAATAGTTGAAATAACAAGACAAAAGAAGCAAGAGAAGAGCAAGATCGCTCCATTCATATTTATATTTCTTTTCTCGTTTAGAAACATCTTTGTTACTTTGGTTTCTGTTTATGTTTTCTATGGAGCAAAATTTATAGGCGTACGCATGTGAGTATAGGGCCCCATGCACGTTCCTCTGGCCTTAAAAATTGATTTGACGATTTCATTAAAAGATCCAAATTAGGAAAATGAGAGAAAGGCATGGAGATCTGGATACAGTATATTTCTCAATAATTTGAGGTTTTTAAAACGTTATTTATTAAAACGAGATCTGCATGGTCAAATAAAAAATTGAGCGAAAGGCATCGAGATCGGTATAAAAGTTCATTTCTCAATTATTTGAGGTTTTTAAAACATTATTTATTTATTTATTTATTTAAATATATTGCTCTGATTACATACACTACTTGTTGAATAGTTTATTGATTTTAGGTTATATGAATAAAAATTGAGCAAAATTGCAACGTGTTCCACGTGAAGTTTTTCAAAATTTCTGAATGTTTATATTTTTTTCCATTAATAAATGATTAAAATCTGAACCAATATACCAAACAAGTATATAAAAAGAAGAGGTTACAACGAAATACATTAAAATATAAAATATATATAAGAAATTACTAAAATAGGTTAACAAAATGTTTTGCAACAAAATATAATTAAATATCTCAACTTCTTTGCAACAAAATATAATTAAATATTTAGTTAAAAAAAAATTTTCTATTTTTTAAGCAATCATAATATTTTTCATATCTTAAGAAAATTTATATTTTTTTCTCTTATTTTGTTTTCTGTTCATTTCCAAATTTTAGTCTATAACTTTTATGATACTGTTTTTTTTTTTTTTTCTGAAAATAGAAGAATTGATACAGTGAGCAAATTAATTTGTATTTTCTGTTTAACAACATATTTCAAATATAAAATATCAAAATATCTATTTTGATAAAACTTAATTTTCATTAACTGCATTCATTTTCTGAATATTGCTGCTAGCCACACCTTCTTGTATCAAATTATGCTTTTTTCTCTAATATTTTATTTTTATTCTTATATTTTTTTATTAATTATTTATTTTTCTAGAACTGCTTAATAATAAAAACATAGCTATATATATTTTTTCAGTAAATTTGAAAAACAATTATTATCCTTTGCATAGCATAATGCTAGTATATATATAAATCATGAACTCAAAAGTACACATAACATTATGTATGACTCATCTCCAGATGAAAAAAGTGAAAACACTAAAACAAGACAAAACAAAAAGTATTCACCAAAAGCATATATTTATTGTAAGATGACCGGTCACGATTCAATCATGCTTATGAGTTATACATATGCCATAATCCTAATCTTGCGTCGTTGATCCGAGCAGCTTCGAGTTTGAGACGAAGGATCCACTTTATCAATTTATTCGTCTTTTTCAATATATTGCGTGAAAACGTGGTTGCCCATGAGAAAAAAACATGGTCGTCAAATGTTACTCACACGATCTAATCGCCTTCGGTTCGTAAACTACTAAGAAACAAATGTCTTCTTTATTGCTCTATGATAACAATTCAACAGGTTTTTTATTGAAGGTTGCAAAAGAATCTCTTATTAACAAACATATCATGTTCCCCCAAACATTACAAAGTGTAAAGACAACTTAACACGTCCTATAAAGTGCCACACACGAAGCCAAGCATGGAACATAAAGAAGAAATAATATATAAAGGGTTTCCATGTTCAAGAATTAATATCAACCAAAACAAAGATACATAAAGAGAACCTCAAGAACTATGGGGTTAGGGCATTGCATGGTTTATGTCGTGGTCTTGAATACATAATTTATCAAGTTTCTCTATGAACCATGAAGTTTTAAACTCTCTCCTAGTATTGAACAAAGAGTGATAGATAGAAATAAAACAGTTTTAAGAGTTACATCTCCAATAGTTTAGATGGAAGAGTTGTTAAAGAGTAATATGAGTCTTGGAAGGTTCTCAAGTGCAACTGTGAAGAGACCACCAAGAACAAACATCAAACCAAATGCAACTAATATTCTCCCTATGTATCTCAGACTTTGATCTCCTTCATTTTCTGGTTGCGAATCCTTTGCGGACTTTGAATCTTTGGAACCCTACAAAACAAACCGCAAAAGGCTAAACCATTATTTGAAAAAAAAATATAATTTGCAAAGGATGGTGAGCAGAAGTTTAAAGCTAAGCTAAACTCATTATATTGTAAAGTATTAACAAATTCGTAACACAAATCTCATTATGAAATTAAAAACAAAACTGAAGATAATAATATTACCTTATTCAATACAGAAGGTAACTTATATGGTACATTGATTTTCTCAGTTCCTATATCAAAAAACAAAAAGAACATTACTACCAATTATACACAGACAGAAGATGACATGTTCTCAATGTGACAAGAACTTAATTACCCGACAAATTAGAATCATCAGTAACTGTTTTTAACTTCCAACCATGTCCATAATCTACAAGACAAGCATTATCCCCAAAACTAATAGGTTCTTCACCATCTTTGACTGCTTCGATGTAAATAACTCGAGATTTTAACGAACCAAGTTTACGATTAATCACAGAGACAGCAAATTCTGCTTTTGTATCAGTTGTGAATCTGTAGTCTTTACCAGATATTTCACAAAACACCTCCAAAAACTAAGTATAAACACAATTAACTAATATGTTAGCTTTACAGAATCAATAAGAGATGTATAAGAGTAAGTGAAACATACGATTGGTAGTGAAACTGGAGATGTATCATCAACCATTGGATGATGAATTAACCTATGGATTTCATCAGAAACAATATTTGATTATTAGAAGACAAAGACAAATCAATCCATTAAAATGATTGATGTTTCATAATAACCAAACACAAATTCAAATCTACGAAGCTAAGAGCTAAGTCTGAATTGATCACAAGAGAAGAGAGAGATCAATACAAAAGAGATTCATCGAAGGTTAATAAGAATTAGATTCAATTTACAAAACCTTGTAGATGAGATTATGAGGACGATCGGAGAAGCAGAGCGATGGAGGAAGAGGAAGGTTTCAAGCGTTGACGATGTCTGGAGAGAAACTATGTGTTTGCGAGAGAGGAATCTGAATCTAGAAGATGAGTCAAAGTCAACTTTAAGAGATCTTTTACCGATCTTAACCGGATTATATAAACCGGCTTTTGTTGAGAATCGAATTTTTAAAAGGGGATTTGTTAGTTGTTGTTGTCACACTCTCTTTTACTTTGGTTATACATAGAGTAAATAATTTTATTTTTTAGAAGAAAAAAAAAGATTTTTTATTTTTTAAATTTTTTGTAAACAAAATTATCTTTGAATTAGGAAAAAGTCAAAACAAAACAAAATAGCCTTTTATATAGAGTAAATATTTTTATTTTTTATTTTGTAAACAAAATATTTTTGAAAAAAATAAAAATAAACCAAAGCACAAAAGACATTATTTGACTCTTAAAATTAGTTCTTGATAAAAATTAAATCTGAGCAATTTTAGAATTCGATCCACAAAATTCCATCAAAATCTGAATTGTGATTTTATTATATTGGAATGTAAATGTATGTATATGTGAGTTTTGGTTAAATTCGAATTCGATTTGAAATCTGAATGAATATCCAAAAAAAAACTCAAAAATAAACATAGGTTTATCATGGATTATGAATTTTAGATATTTTTAGTTCTTAAAATATTTTTAGGTTAATCGGATAACAATTTTAAATATAATTTTAGGTTAATCGGTTAAACTTGAAAATTTTTGGATATAAATTTAGGTTAATCATATAATAGTTCATATATGACTTTAGATCAATCAAGTAAGTTTTAGATTTTCGAATATAATTTTAGATTAAACGGTAGTAATTTTGTGTATTCGATACTATTTCGATTAGGTCTGAATCGATATCTAAACTGAACCTGTCTCTCTTTTCTTGTTATGCCTTTAATGTGTGTGCGTAATACTTAAGGTCAGGATCGATCCTCGGGAGATATTGAAGTCACTAAGTATGAAAACTAAGGATTACGATGTTACATAGACTTTATATATATAGTAGTTATAGACTTATAGTTGTACATTTATACTTATTGCCGTGACCTAGCAAAATATTAACGTTTAGTCGTTAGAAATTCATAACGTCAACATAGTTGTCCATAAACAATTACATCTATCTAGCCTAGTGCTTGGCCCGACTAATGATTTTGCATATCATTGAATGCATCCCAGAAAATTAAAAGAATATTCAGGATTGTATTTAAGCTAAAAAGAGTCAAACAACGGTTTAGGGTCTCCAATTTTTTAAGATCTCCATTTAAGATTTTATGTGTATATATAAATTGACTATATTATTTTTTAAGCAATATTTGAATAATTTGAAGAATATAAAATATAAAAGAATTAATTTATAATAATTTTATTATGTTTGTTAGGATACTTGTTTTTTTTAGCTTAGAGCATCTTAAATCTCATATACACTTCTAATAATAATGCAATCATAATTTTCTTTTTTTAATTTGTGTAACAATCCTACTCCATATAATGTATGGCTTGGACTACAAATTTTTCAAAAGGAAAAATATGGCACTTCTAAACTGAAGCTGATCAAGGTCCATGCATCAAATGTCACATGCCCGGCTGTATAGATAGACCATTGAGTTTCTTTTGTAATATTGGTTAGATGAAAAGTTAATGTTAGGAGATGGACTGAGATCGAGAACCAATCATTGATCAAAGTTAAATGAATAAACTATAAAACTAAGCCTAACGAACTAAAGCACCCAACTTATGATTTTTCTTCCTTGAAAAATTCAATGGTCAAAAGTTTATATTTACTAAGACCCAAAGCCTGCAAATTATGACCTAATAATATAAACCTATCTCATTCTATCTTTACCCCTAATTTTCCACGCTAGTATAACTTTGACCAACAAGTCAACTATGACTTTTTTTAAAAATCATTAACATTTTACGTAGATATATAATCTCATCTCATCCTTATTCATAAAATCTTAAAACCCCAAAACTACAAATACAATCTCCGACACGTAAAACAAAAAAGTTTATTTGTACGTTAAAAAAAATGGGTTTTAATATTATGTCGGGAATGAGACTACGTGGAACTAACGACAAGTACATAACTTCGGTTCCGGTAACAAGTTGGTCTGCATCAGAACCGGAGATAATAGTTCCACCGGAGTTTCAATGCCCAATCTCAATCGATCTCATGAAAGATCCGGTAATAATCTCCACAGGCATTACATATGATCGAGAGAGCATTGAGAAATGGATTGATTCAGGCAACAAAACTTGTCCAGTCACGAACACGGTCTTAACCACGTTCGATCAGATACCTAACCATGCGATTCGTAAAATGATTCAAGGTTGGTGCGTGGAGAAAGGATCGTCGTTGATTCAGCGTATTCCAACGCCACGTGTCCCTTTAATGCCGTGTGAGGTGTATGAGATCTGTAGAAAATTATCGTCTGCTACGCGGCGTGGAGATTACAAAAACTCTGGGGAGATTGTTGTGAAGATTAAGAAATTAGGGGAAGAAAGTGAGAGAAATCGAAAGTGTATTAATGAAAACGGCGTCGGATTAGTTCTCTGTGATTGTTTCGTGAAGTTCTCGGGAGATGAGAAATTAACGGCTATGTTAAAGGATATTTTATCTCTGCTGACGTGGATGGTTCCGATTGGGTCAGAAGGTATTACGAAACTTGCGTCTGCTTCGTCGTTTCGTTGCGTGGCGGATTTGTTGAGGAGCAAAGACGATTCCGTTAGGCAAAACGCTGCGTGTTTGATGAAGGAGATTCTCACGTTAGACGAAACGCGAGTTCACGCGTTTGCGATTGAGAACGGAGTTGTAGAAGCGTTTGTGAACTTGATTCGCGATTCGGTTTCGTCTAGCGCAACAAAATTTTCGTTGATAGCGATTTATCAAATGGTGCTGCAAAAGCCTGAGTTCGCGTCAGAGTTTCACGAAGTCGGTCTGGTGAATCTAACGGTGGAGATGATAGTTAACGCGGAGAATAGCGTTTGTGAAAAAGCGTTAGCGGTTTTAGACGTGATTTGCGAAACAAAAAAAGGGAGAGAAGAGGTGAAGAAAAACGCGTTAGTGATGCCACTTTTGGTGAAGAAGATTCTGAAGGTGTCAGAATTAGCGACTAGGAGTTCAGTGTCAATTATTTTAAAGCTGAGTAAAACAGAAAACACGTTTGCGGTTGAAGAAGTGGTGCGTTTGGGTGCGTTTCAGAAGGTGTTCTTGGTGTTACAAGTTGGGTATGGAGAAGAGACGAAGGAGAAAGCGACAGAGTTATTGAAGATGATGAACGCACATATGAAATTAATGGGTGACTGTGTTGATTCTTCAATGGATTTTAAGTATCTAAAGAAACCATTTTGATGTTTTAGGATAAAGAAGAATTCAAAAGTATATATATATATAAAATTTATGAGTGATTAGAAATTTGTTGATCATTTAGTGGAGTTGAAGATTGTCTTAATGGTAGGATGCATATAAAAGAGTTAAGGACATGATCTCTTCTCCCCAATTAGCCTTTGATATATCCTAATATTTTATGACTTACAAAATCATAATATTTTTATATGTCTCTATAATTTAATTCAGTTAAATTATATTGTTTTTTATTATTTTATTTTGAAAAATATCCTCTAACACCATCAATTGTAATTTATTGGACACATTCAATTATAGTTTATTATCAAAAATTAATATAATTTTGTCCAATAAATTAGAATTGATTGTGTTAGAGAAAATTTCTATATTTTGTGAATAATTTATGTTTGATAATAATAATAATATGTTTGGTTGGTTTATACCTTATTAGTATTATATATTATATTTATTTTAGTATTTTTAGTTTAACTATTATTTCATCCGCTAGTCAAATAATTTTATAACGATTAAAATCGTAATCATCTGCTTTTGCAAACTTCTGTAACCTCATCGTTTAAACAAGTCAAGTAAATCAAAAGAAAAAACTTCAGCTAGCCTTTGGGACTGTTTAACATAAGAAATAATTTTATTTTCTAAATATATAATGAGTAATAAAAATTTACAAAACAAGAATTTTTGTAAATTTTAAAATACTATCATATTTTTTTTCTCTCTTATCAAATACTAAAATATTCTTAAACACTTTCTATTTATATATTATCAAAATATCTATTGTATATAAAAATATTTTTAATTATTTATTCACTGATTTATTTAATATTATATTTAAAAAATTAAGTTTTGTATTTTTTTATCGTAAATATATGTTGTAAATATTTGTTTTTAGCTAACCAGAAACATTTTGTAAACACACACATTTTAATTGTTAGGCTAATCGTATAAATAGTTTTTCTTTTGTAAAAGGATCGTATAAATAGTTTAGTAAAACTTAAAATCACAATGATGTTATATTATAAGTGTTTCTAGACTTGTAGTTAAGTGATACGTCGTTGGTTATAACATGAATATTGTATAGAGTTCATTAACCAAATCCAACCGGAATAAACCAAAAACTAAGAATGATCAAGTTATTTTCATAAATCATAAACGACAGATTAGATTTCAACTAATGATACAAAACCTTGAACATATGAGTCTTGGCGATTACGCCAATATATTTGTGGCCCCGACAAGGTTTTAATTCTTGGAGACCAAGTCTTTTTTTGTTATATAGACTCACTTTTTTTTTTTTTTTACTTCATCTCATTAATCTCTCCCAAACATTTCTTTTTACATCTCATAATTTCCAAAACACATATATATATTTTTCTATAAATTAAATTAATGGATCAAATGAGATCTTTCTGTTCTCATATTCCTCTTATTGGTTGTGTTATTGATGTTCTTTTTAATATTTTAACATCGGATTCTGGTGATGCAGACAAAGGAACTGTTGATCTTGGAAATGTTGCAGCTCAGAAATACTTTAGACAATTACAATGTATTAAGCTCAGTTAATTACTTTCAATATTATAAATATGTAAACAATTATTCAGGTTTTGGTGAAATGCATTTATATTTTATACCACATCTTTATATCATATAACATGATTGGTCTCTGTATGAGTTTAGGTTTTAGTATATTGTGGTTAATCTTAGCTTATATGAATTATTATCCTATGTTATAGTGAGAATTAGTATAACTTCAATATATATCATTTATGTCAAAATGCTATAAATACAAAAATCTATGTGGAAATGATAGAAAAAATCGAAGACTGAATCATTATTTTTGATCAGTAGTATCACTGATCAAATATAATTTTTGTCCATCACTGATCATATCAATGTCTGTGACACGACCTTCATCTTCTGATAGTATTACAAAGGAGGCTTCATTCGATAGTCCGAGCTCTTGTGCAGCGGTTACCACGAGTTTCTGGAGATCGCTTGGGATCCAAACAACAACTCCGTGCTTTCTATTAGCGCCTTTCGCCTCGTGCGGGTGAGACGGAAAAACTGTGCATTTCCGTCTCTTCTCTGTTTGTTTTCTTTCAGATTCAATGATTATAAGATCCAATTTGTTGTATTGTCTGAAGGAAAGTATTCAAGTACCTTGTAGTTCATGAGAGTTTGACGGGTAGATAGACGAGTGATTGATTTTTGCATCTTCGAGTAACTTAATCAGTTTCTTGTTTCCGCACATTCGAGCTTCATCAAATGGAGAGTTTCCCCACCTTCAAAAAGATAAGATTTATGAATTTTACTAGTTTTAATTGATTTAATGAGTCATTTGTATGATTTTTACCGGTCTTTAGCGACCACGCTAGCTCCAACTTCAACTAACATCTTTGCCATCAAGTATAAGCCTTCAGAAGCCGCAACATGAAGTGGTGTTCTATGATCATAATCTTTAGAGTTTGGATCTATACCGTTTGAGATCATTCTCTTGAGAAAATCCGAGTCACCTTTCGCAACTATCGTGCAAAGGAAGTTTCCTGAATCTTCTAGGTCAAAAGAGGCTCCTTGTTTAACAAGCAAACCAATAACTCTGTCTTGTCCTGCTTTCACAGCCTCGAACAATGGTGTGTTCCCGAATTTATCTGGACAAAAGATATATCCAAAACCTAAACATAAAACATTGTAACGGTTTCATATATATCGAATATCAAGTTAAGTTTACCTTTTAGATTGATATCAACACCTTCTTGAATAAGAAACAATGTAATGTCTTCATAGCCTCTAGATACTGCAAGATGCTACATTTCAAGAATGAAATTACCATTTAAACCGTAAACCCTTAAACAAATAATTTTTTTTTGGATTACTAGGAGATTTTTGGGCCGAAATCGCTAATCTCTTTATGTCAGAAACTATAACATATAATATTGATTTCGTCCCAAATGTCACTCAATCATGTGACTTCTAAACTTCGCGTAGGATCTTTTACCAGTCGAGCTAACGATACTTAATAAACAAATAAATCTTTTGTTACGTCATATGAAGATTGAAGATAAGTAAGAAACAAAAACATACAAGTGGTGATCTTCCATCATAATCTGTTTTGTTAGGATCGGCTCCAGCTCGGATTAAGCTCTTAAGCTGATAAAAATCTCCTTGGAAAGCTACATTATTTACTTTCAATGCAAGTTCTGCTTCTTGTTTCCCAATATGAATCATAACATCAGATTCTAGCTTCTTTACCCTCTCATTCGATTCATTCCCCTGCCAAAAACCGCGATAAAATCGCAAACCCTTCTCAATACATATCATCAAGTTATATAGTAAAGAAACACATATACAAAAATAGTACATACCTCTACAAGATTGTTCAAGATTTTACGTCCGTCATGAAAATAAATCTCGAGTATATTCGAAAAAGACTGTTTATCGAGGCGTAAAAGATGACATAGTTCACAAACCCTAATAGTAAAAGGTTGAGAGATGTTACAAATAATGGAAATATCTCCAAAAGAAGTGTGAGGTCCAAGAAACATAACACTCTCTTCTGATCCATCTGGTCTTGTTACAAGAGCCTCCTATTACAAAGAAGTAAGACATAAAAAATAAGCAAATATAGACATAAACACACATACAATGAAATAAAATTTTACATACCAATAAGCCTTCACATACAAAATACAAATGATCTACAACATTTCCTTGCTCTATTATTATTTCTCCTGGAAGAAAATACTCTTCATGGAGTCTTATAACTATCTGATTAATAAACTCCACAGAGCAGCCTTTGAAAAGAGGGATTTTTTCAATGTATGGCATGTATAACGTTTGAGCAATCTACAATGAAATAGAAAAAAAAGTTTTCATTGGTAAATTTCTACAAATTATATATATGTAGTAAAAGGGATTTAATATTAACATTCATGACTAGTAGCTTAGGGGTGTTTTTATTGAACTAGATATTTTGAATGACTTGATTTAACATCACTGAATCGAACCGAAAAATATTTAACTTATAAACCGATCGATTAACACCTAAACTGTTTTGGTTTCAGTTCGGATTTTTAGATCGGTTTTCGGGTTTCAAGTTTGGTTTTGGGTTTATGCCTGCCCCTAGTTTAGACAATCACACTAAAAATGCTTTAAAACATTTCAGAATAATAGAGTACCTTGGCACGGATCGAGGCTGGGATATCTTGAAGCATGACAGTGTCAGTATAGTTACTGTCATATTGCAATCTAACATGATCTCTAATCTGACCACGAATGTCTCTCCCAAGTTTTTTACGGTTCATAAAACTTATAAGATCATTCATTTTATCTCTAAATCTCTCAGTGTTTGATCCTTTCACTATCAAGGCAGTGATGTTACCAATAAGGTAAGCACCAAGAACCATATCAAATGAAACATATATCATTACAAATATCATTTCTCTTAAATTCACTGCATGTATATCTCCATAACCTATATCCACAAAAATAAAATAAACCCATCAAGCACTTTCATTATTTAAAAAAAAATCAATTAGCCACAAATTGTTTTGTATTTTCTTAGTTTTTTTCTAAAAAGTCATGAAATAGCCATAAAATATTTATGTGGCTAAAATAGTCACGAATTATTTTCGTGGATAAATTTGTGACGGAAGAAGAATAAGTGTTTGTGACTATAGCTAATTTGTTTACTAGTGTTTGTATATAATAATTAAATTATCACTAAATCAAAATATTGTTTTTATACCAACTGTAGCCATTGTGACAATGGCAAAGTAGAGAGACGTGATATAACGCTTCCAAAGATCGATTTCTCGGAAATTTTCGTAACTATAGTCTCCTAGCTTTAAGCTACCAATCCAAGTGTAACCTTCGTTTTCTTTAGGAAGAGTTGTGGCTAAGTAATAGAAGATGCATGCAGCAGCGTGAGTACAATAAACTTCAACAAATAAGAGCTTTAAGATTCTTGTGAAGAGATAGTTGATTCTTGTATTTTTCTCAAGCCTTGAGAAAAACTCAACCACTTTGCGTACCCGAAACAGCCTTATCCATAACATGTACCTCACCAGCTCGTGTTTCCCTGATACCTACAACAACAAAAAAGCATCTACAAAATGGTATAGGTTGATAACCTGATGGTGCGTGGAAACATGATATATAGAATTGAAAAGATTGATTCATATGAAATCACATTTGACTCATTGGTTAAGAGTTTAAAAGCTATTATAACAAGTTTGGAATTCGAATCTCGTAGTTATTGTAGAATAAATGATTTAAAAAATTCTAAAAGTTTTGATGTACACAAATAAAATCGTCTATAATAATAATGGATGAATATATTTTCAGAGTCTTTTTTATAGAAGGCTGGCTCCCAACATAGATAGGTGAACCAATGACTTACACTGTTTAAGGAATTTTAATATATATATATATATATATATTAGTAAATACTTTATATATTCTCCATAATAATATAAATAAAATAAGTTAAAGACATTATTTGAAAATCCAAGTAACAAAAAGAATAGGTAGAGTATACCATGTAGATAAGATCCCAAGGGAAGCAACTAATAAAATCCATGAGAAAATGTGACTTCAAGTACCTAAGAAACATTCAAAGATATAAAACCAAACTGAGAGCAATATGTAAGGGTCCATTTATATATTCTGACCTGAGAGCAATATGTGTTGGTTTGTAGTTGGTCTTGTAGGTTTCACTATCACGAAAGGCAACAAAAAACTGAAGAACAATATCGACCAAGAATGCTAGCTGACCAACAATGTCTAGTATAAAGAGTCTTTTAGGCAGACCACGAAAGAAACCAAACTCCATTGGAGTGAATAAAGATGAGTATATTGCCCACACTAATATGAACATTTCCCATGCCTTGTACCAGCTGCTCAATTATTAAACTATTTGTTAAATACAAGCAACAACGTTTTAAATTTTCATTTTGTTAAGACCTAAGTAGATGGACTCAAGTTTTATAATTTACTAGCTGCTGGACACGCGTTTGGAGTGGAACTAGCATCTACGGAGAAAACTAGATATTAAATGGAAATTATTCGGAAACTAGTTTTTTAATTTTTTAACTTTTGATTTTTATCTATTTTAATTAAATTTATAACTTTAATATAATATACATTTAAATTTTATAATGCTAACTTGAACATACACCCAAATAAAGAAATTATTAGTAATTTTCTTTGTAATAATGATATATTTTTATTAAAAAAATATGATTTTTTTCAATCTTGATAAATCGGCTAGATAGATATTAATTAGTGATAAATTGCTATGATAATTAATTGAATTAACTAAAGAAGATCGAGACGACATCGATTTGTCTAAACGATTAGAAGAGCCAATTTTTAGAACATGAAAATAGACTAAGCTGAATATATATTTTTATTTTTTTTACTAGTATGTTAGACATTTTTATTAGTTTATAGTAATAGTAATATAATGCTTAAAAAATAGGTGAACTAATTAATGTCATAATAATTAACTTTCTCATGAATTTTATGAGTTGCTTAAGAATAGATGTCGTAATAATTAATCATATCTTCCATGATTCGTAAGATGCCATAAGCATAATATTAATTTTCTAAACATAATTACTAAATTAACCCGAACAAACCCTTTTCTCAGAATTAAAAGTTTTAATTATATACATTTATGGGAATTTTAATAGCTAGAAATTTCCTATAAGTTGTTAACGTAAGAATTATATTAAGGAAAAATGTGAAATAGTTTTAGATTTAAAATTTCCAATTAGTCGGTGGCCTACGAATAAAACAAAGATATGCTTAATAATGAACAAAAAAATAAAAATAAGAAAAAGACAAGAATATGAGGACGTGTACCACAACAAATAAAATAAGAATAATATTAAGGGAATATTAAAAACAAAATCACATTAGTTAATAGTTACATCTAAATTTTTAACTTGTCGAGTGATATGCTATATATTCATATAAAAAATCCTAAATATTATAATTATTCAAAGAAAAAATCCTTTAAACTTACCAAATAAAAAAATTCATATTTTAATAAATAATTTATTTTTCTTGTCATACCTAAATGAGGTAAATATTATTATTATGAATTAAAAAAGAGGATTTTTTTAAGCTTCAAGTAAATTTTAGTTTTTAGGTTCTTATCATCCAATAGTGACTTTACAAGTAGTAGTATGATGACGTGTCTCAGACAACAAATAAAAAATCAAAGTTTGTGCAGTGAGTATAAAAGAGAGAAGAAAGAACCTGTGCTTAGGATGGATGATGAATCTATGATCGTTACGGCCATCGGAATCAACTATCCGATGCTCAGAAGTATCAAGCCAACGAAACGTTTCAACTAAGCTGAATCTTCCTCCTCTTGATGAAACGTCACCGTTTAGATCATCTATATTACTCTCTTGCCGTCGCCGGAGACAACCCATCTTATCACCTAACCTATGGTACAAAAAAGCTGGAAGATCACGACAGCTATTTCTCTGTTTTTTTTAGTTTATGCTTTCTCGTGACGTTTCAGTACTCCTCTGTCGACAAAATGCTATTTTTATTTTATTTTATTTTATTTTTGTGTGTGTATTATTAATTTTAAGTTTAATAACATAAGGTTTTGTCTTAGACGAATCGAATTTATATACAATGTCATAACTCATAACATGTCTATTCATAATATTATTAATTATTAATTATATAGTACTATGTAATAAGTATAATGCTAATTGACATGACCTTTATCGGCTCCACCACATGTTACTCTCCAACAAAATTTTATTACGTTAAGCTCACGTGTGTCCGAATACAACAAAATTGATATAATAGCCTAATTTAGCCCAATCTTAATATCCAAATTAAAGCCCATGAAGCCCAATACTCACTGATTCGTGTCTTCCTCACTCTCTCACAAATGAGAGACAACAAAGATCGAGAGAAACACAACACAGAAACGAAGAAGAAGACGATACAGATCCACAAACGCCATGGGTTTAGGAATCTTAGCTTCTCGTACAATTCGACCAGCTTCACGTCTTCTTCAATCTCAATCCTCCAATTTCTTCCTCCGTACCATCGTCTCAAAACCAGAGCTCCAATCTCCTGAATCCGCTGCCGTCGCACAACCTGAGCCGCCAACTCAGATTCTCCCTCCTAGAAACCCTATTGGTGGAGCACGTATCCATTTCTCGAATCCAGAGGATGCGATCGAGGTCTTTGTTGATGGTCACGCAGTCAAAATCCCTAAAGGATTCACTGTTCTTCAAGCTTGTGAAGTCGCTGGAGTTGATATCCCAAGGTTTTGTTATCATTCTCGTTTATCTATTGCTGGAAATTGCAGGATGTGTCTTGTTGAAGTCGAGAAGTCTCCTAAGCCTGTAGCATCATGTGCCATGCCTGCACTTCCAGGTTAATTCAGTAAAGTTTTTGTATTTGTGTTTGTAATGATAGACTTCTAAGAGTTTTTTGTAACAGGGATGAAGATTAAGACTGATACACCAATAGCAAAGAAGGCAAGGGAAGGAGTCATGGAGTTTTTGTTGATGAATCATCCTTTGGATTGTCCTATATGTGATCAAGGAGGAGAATGTGATCTTCAAGATCAGTCTATGGCTTTTGGATCTGACAGAGGTCGTTTCACTGAGATGAAAAGATCTGTTGTTGATAAAAATCTTGGTCCTCTTGTAAAAACTGTTATGACTCGGTGTATCCAATGTACAAGGTTACTAACAATAGTTTGCTTAAATTTTTGTTCATCTTATACATATGAGATACTATTATTGATTAGGTTATGTCTTTGTAGGTGTGTAAGGTTTGCTTCAGAAGTTGCTGGGGTTCAAGATCTTGGCATGTTAGGTCGTGGTAGTGGAGAAGAAATTGGAACTTATGTTGAAAAGCTTATGACTAGTGAACTTTCTGGAAATGTTATAGATATCTGTCCTGTAGGAGCTTTGACCTCAAAGCCCTTTGCCTTTAAAGCTAGAAACTGGGAGTTGAAAGGAACAGAAACTATTGATGTTAGTGACGCTGTTGGGTCAAACATTCGTGTTGATAGTAGAGGACCTGAGGTGATGCGTATCACACCACGCCTTAATGAGGTATGTTGTTTTACTTATAAATTCTCTCTAGCTGGATGTTGAACATGTGATTGTTCTTATTCAGGATATAAATGAAGAATGGATATCTGACAAAACTCGATTCTGTTATGACGGCCTGAAAAGACAAAGGCTTAGTGATCCTATGATTCGAGATTCTGATGGACGATTCAAGGTAGTGAGTTGGCGTGATGCCTTAGCTGTTGTGGGTGATGTTATTCATCAGGTGAAGCCAGATGAGATTGTTGGAATAGCAGGTCAGCTATCAGATGCAGAATCCATGATGGTGTTGAAAGACTTTGTTAACCGAATGGGTTCAGACAATGTCTGGTGTGAAGGAACAGCTGTTGGTGTTAATGCTGATCTTAGGTACAGTTATTTGATGAACAGTAGTATCAGTGGACTTGAAAATGCCGATCTCTTCCTTCTAATTGGTACCCAGGTAAGCTCTCTGCCCTGTCTCTTTATAATGCTACTGCCTACTGGTACTGGATTAGATATACGCTCTTTGCTTTGGAATTATGACTCAAGAAAAAAAAACAAATTGTGCGGTCTAGTTTAGTGATGTGGCTAAAGCTTCTGTGCATATTAAAATTTGGAATACATAAGACAATAGAAAGGAAAAGTTTGTTTGGCATTATTCTTGTTCCGGGATAGTGCTGGGCATTCGCATTCAGGTTTGGATTTGCTTCGGATTTTTTGGTTTTTGGATAACCGAATTATGACATTAAAAACCGAACACAAACCGATTTAATTCGGTTCGGTTCGGTTTGCAAAAAAAAAAAATCTGAAACAGAAACCGAATCTGAAAAACCGAAACCAAAATCCAAAAAACTCGAAAATCCAAAGAAAAACCCGAAAAAATCAGAAAAACCTAAAAACCAAAATCCCCCGAAAACCGAACCAAACAATAAAAACAACAGAAAACTTTTATATAATTCTTTTTATTTTGGATAAACCAAAACACCAAAAAATTTGAGGCCGAAAATTATTTAACCCATAATCTTATCGATTTTAGCACCTAAACTGGTTCGGTTTCGGTTTGGATTTTCTGAATCGGATTCGGTTTAGGATTTATCCCCACCCCTAATCCGGGACATGTTGATCCGGGACAAGCGGTATACTCACTTGTTTCTGTTTATTTTAACCAGCCTAGGGTTGAAGCAGCAATGGTGAATGCTAGGATCTGCAAGGCAGTCCGTGCATCGAATGCAAAGGTTGGGTACATTGGTCCACCTACAGATTTCAACTACGACTGTAAACACCTCGGAACTGGTCCAGATACTCTCAAAGAAATTGCTGAGGGACGCCACCCATTCTGCTCAGCTCTCAAGAACTCCAAAAACCCAGCAATCATTGTTGGTGCAGGTCTCTTTAACAGAACTGATAAAGATGCTATCTTCTCTTCTATTGAATCCATTGCAAAAGCCAACAATGTAGTCAGACCAGACTGGAATGGTCTTAACTTCCTCCTTCTATATGCTGCTCAAGCAGCTTCTCTTGATCTCGGTCTCATTCAACAGTCACCTAAAGCCCTCGAATCAGCAAAATTTGTCTACTTAATGGGATCAGACGATGTAGATGTTGACAAGATTCCTAAAGACGCATTCGTAGTTTACCAAGGACATCATGGAGACAAGGCGGTTTATCGAGCAAACGTTATTCTCCCTGCAACAGCCTTCACTGAGAAAGAAGGAACATATGAAAACACAGAAGGGTTTACTCAACAGACTGTTCCAGCTGTTCCAACAGTTGGTGATGCAAGAGATGATTGGAAGATTGTGAGAGCTTTATCCGAGGTCTCAGGTGTGAAGCTTCCATATAACTCAGTTGAAGGTGTTAGATTGAGAATCAAGAGTGTTGCACCAAATCTAGTGAACATAGATGAACGAGAGGTTGCTGGGTTTGGTCCTTCATTGAAACCTGAGTGCAAGGAGACAATGAGTACAACTTCATTTCAATCTGTGGTAGAGAACTTTTACATGACGAACTCGATCACAAGAGCATCGAAAATCATGGCGCAGTGTAGTGCTGTGCTCTTGAAGAAGTAAGAGCTTTTTAACTTGCTCTGTTTCACTTTTATTTATTTTTTAAATCTATTTTGCAAAAATAAAGGTACTGATTCGACCTTTTGTTGAAGCCTGTGTATCTCGGGTTTAGCTTGCGTAATTTGCAATAAGCACATTATTAGATGCAAAACTTTGCAATGTTAATTGGATACTTTGTGGGATCATCATGTGTTTGTTCTTTCTTAATAGGATTGAATTTTCATGTGTACTCTATTGCATTTGCATATATGAATTTGCATGGTGATATATATATATATATATATATATATATATATATATATATNAACACAACTCTATTTGTCTTTGGTATATATTTATTTTCGATTTATTTCAAATGGATAAGATATTTGGATTCACATTTGAAAGATTCATGTGAAAATGTTAATTAAATCTATTTCTAATTTATGTCGTGTGGATGCTTTGTTTTATTGTAAAATTTTTGAAATATGTTAAGCATGCCGCCGACGATCAATCTCTCCAAGGAATTTAAGGTTAACCAAGCCGAACTGAACTGGCCAGTTAATTTAGCTTTTGAAATTTGTGTCGAAATTAACCGGAATTGATTTTGGTTTGGTTATTGATGAATTCGGAAGAAGAGTAATATATTAGACTTAGATTTAAGATTACTAACCGAATAACTAGTCGGTTAGGAACAAACCTAACCGAAAATTGGATAATCAAACTTAGTTTAGAATGTTAATGGTAGGTTGAACATAGAGAACCAAACTCGAACCAAAGACTAAACTGACATTAATTCTTTGGGATCCTAATCCACAAAATAAATCTATCATTATATTGTTTCAAAAATAGATTAGAGTCCGGATCCATCAAGGCCCAACTACAACTGGTTATAAAATCTAACTCAATCTGTTAGGCCTAAGTGCAACTAAGTTGTAAAATAGGGTTAATCAATAAATTTGTTTTTCATTTTAACACCAAGTAATAATAATAATAATAACAAACCCTAAAACCCAATGGTTAAAACTCAAATCATTTTTCGAAAACTAAAACCCTTAAAAATGGATTCGTGTCTTTGCTGAGACAGAAAGAGCAAAGCAAAAAAAAAAAACGAAACTAACGGTCATGGAGGAGAAACTAAAGTATCTAACTCTCATCGGAGCCGGAGCTCTAATCGGATCCATCTCCACCGTCACTCTTCTTAAACTTATTTCCAGGCAAATTACCCCTTTTTATACTCTCAATTCGAAAATTTCAATTTCATTTTCTCAGTAAAAAAAAAATCAAAACGGCAAATTTTGTTTTTTATCCATTGTAGGAGTTCAGTGAAGCATCTTGACGAAAACCCAAAAACTAAATCCTTAGGTACTTATGATCATGTTTGAATCCAAATCAAAGTTATGATATTTTTTTAATTTCTGAAGTTTAAATGAAGTTACAACTACAGGAAATGGTATTGAATCTGAAACAAGACCAGTTAATGTAGCAATTGGTCAAGATCTTTTATCAGATGAAATTGTTTCTGAACATTTAACAAGGTACTTGTTAATTTTGGTGTTGTAATAAAATGATTGTTTTTGAGGACTTTTGAGTAAGAGCTTGTATTGATACTACCAGGGAACTGTAATAAGAAGAAAACAATAGAGACAAAAGCTATGATCATTTTTGTTATGTCACTTTGTAATGTGTGAATCATTTGTTTGTTATTGAAAATGGCTTATACTAATTTAACTCTTAAGGAATTATCCAAATTTTCGATCTCGAGTCTCTGCGCAAAGTGATTTTCTTGAAGTATATTCTGTGAGTTAATATAGAGACAAAAGCTATGATCATTTTGTATTCGGTATTTTGTATCATGATGATGCTATATTGATTCTAAAAGGTTTCTGCTACTTTGTCTGTATAGGAATATCCAATTTTTTGATCTTGAATCTCAGCGTAAAGTAACAGGATCATATGTTGTAGTCATTGGACTTGGAGGTGTAGGGAGTCATGCTGCATCTATGCTCTTAAGGTCAGGTGTCGGCAAGCTCCTCCTTGTTGACTTTGACCAGGTATTATATTTCACCTTCATTCTATTAATACCTCATTTTTATTCATGAACTTACTCTTAAACTACATGAGAAGGTATCATTATCATCATTAAATCGACACGCTGTTGCAACACGAGAAGATGTTGGTATTCCAAAAGCTATATGTCTCAAGAAACATTTCACTTCAATCTTTCCTGAATGTCATGTACAAGCTAAGGTGTTGCTGTATGATTCATCATCTGAAGATGAAATTCTTTCTGGTAACCCAGATTTCGTATTGGACTGCATTGACAACATTGATACAAAGGTATCTTTCTTCACTGATTCGTCTATTTCGATTATAGCATCTCTAATGTCTTAAAATTTCATCTAATGCCTTTTGTTAGGTGGGACTTTTAGCTGCATGTGTTAAGAGAGGTTTGAAAGTTCTGTCTGCAACTGGTGCAGGTGCTAGAGCTGATCCAACAAGAATCAGAGTTGCTGATTTAAGAGAATCAACAATTGATCCGTTATCTCGATCTGTAATATACTTCTTAACTCTTTCCTCTATACTTTACCTTAGTACCTCTACACTCACTTTCAATCTCCTACAGGTAAGACATAGATTGAGACGAGAACACGGCATTGAAGGAGGCATTCCTGTAGTGTTTTCTCTGGAAAAACCAAAAGCAAAGTTACTTCCCTTTAAAGGATCGAATGGAGAAGACGAGAATCCTTCAGATTATCAAGTAACTAACTTCAGTTCTTGATTCAATCTTTGCATTAAGCACTGATCTTATAAACTGTTTCTGAATCTTTTTAGGTGGTTCCTGGCTTTCGTGTTCGGATTATTCCTGTTCTTGGAACCATTCCAGCTATTTTTGGACAAATCATGGCTTCATATGTTATAACACAACTTGCTGGTGTACAAGTTCATATGGAACCTATAGTGAATCTTGATTTGGATCATTACCGAACACTTCATCAACGGCTTATCGAACATGAAGAGACCATTTACGGCACATCTGCAGAAGTCCAGGTATTCATATGATTCATCTAAGTGATAATATAACTGTTCTCTTTACTCGCATCGACCTGTTTTTTGTTTCATGTAGGTGGATGTTGAGGAAGTGAAGTACATAGTGAAAGAGTTGTGGCATGGAAGAAGTGTTAGAGATGAGTATGCTAAAGATGTTGGGAGAGGAATGTGGAGAGCCATGAATGAGTTGATGCTTGTAAGATGGGATTCAAAGAAGCCAGCATCAGTTTCAAACTTGATTCTTTTGAAGTTTAAAGAGGTTTGGTTTTGCTTCATTGATATGATTTTTTTGGTTCGGTTTTGTTACATTATTGAGGTATGATAAATGTTATAATAGGCTGATGAACATGAGGCTAAGACTCTTGAGGAAGTGAAGGAAACTGAAGAAGAGTTCTTTGAAAAAGTTTCATGTGTATTGAAGAAGGTAGAGATTGATTTCTATGGCTAGAAAAAGATAAAGAACCATTGAACAATGAACATCAATCATAAAGGCTCGAGGAAGCTTTGTTTTGTTAGTTATATATATTATTAATACAAAATATTTATCTTAATGTTTGATTATCTCAGATGATTAACAGATTATTGTTTTTAATATGACATTTGTACCCTTAATAAAATACAACGTTTCGATAAAATCAGTTTATACATTTAACATTATAAGTAATAGCAACGATAACACGGTAATGCAAGTGGTTTATGGGCTTGTTAACATCCCAGTCATAGCTCACTCAATATCATAGCTAACTCTCATAATCCCATTCTTAACGTTAGAGAATCCTTAAGAGAACGGACCACTCTTAACGTTAGAGCACTCTTAAGAGAACGGACCACTCTTAACGTTAGAACACCCTTAAGATAACAGTCCATTCTTAACGTTAGAGCACCCTCAAGAGCAGTGGCGGATCCAGCAACAAAATTTAGGAGAGGACATTTTAGTGCAAGTTTTATAAATTTTAAGAGAAGTAATTTCATAATTTCTTAAAGAAACAGAAGAAATTTTATAAATTTATGGGGGCAACTGCTATCCCTTCCTCCCTACCTGCGTCCGCCCCTGCTTAAGAGAACGGACCACTCTTACCGTAGTTTCCGAGTGGTGAATATGTGGACCTTGCATGAACTGAGCCAACATATGCACCACATAACTGACTTCAACAACGTACTTGTTAACTTAGCAAACCAACATCTAGGGGCTTGATTTAAACCACAAAATGATTTCTTCAACTTACAAATATTGATAGGATCTGAAAAAAAAATCCCGGAGGCAGCTTCATATATACATCTTCTTCTATGTCCTGATAGAGAAAGGCATTGTGTACATCCATCTGGTGGACTTGCCAACCTTTTACTGCTGATCTCCTAACAAGGCATGCATGGTAGTGATTTTGCAAACTGGTGCAAAGGCTTCATCCTCGGTTTGTTAATTACCAAGCACAACCAACCTTGTCTTGTAACGTTCTATTGTTCCATCTGTTTTAATGCTTTTAAACGATGGAGCTTCACCGTATAGGAGTTCGTACAGAGTCTTTCCGTTAAGGATTTTGGAGGTCTACGGTTTATAAGATGAGCTGCTGTTCGTATACCCTCTACAAGTACTGAAATAAAAGTGACCTGACAACACTTAGGAGTTAGGATGCAACATTTATATCGGTTGTAGCCCAGGTATTCTCTCCAATCTTCCGTTATGTTCTGTTTGGAGGACTCCATCTATGTTGTAACTTGACTTGGACTGTTTTATTGTCCGGTTATCTTTTATAACTCTTGGGGGAGTTTCTCACTGAGTCCGACTATTCATCATGTTTATATCCATCGCCTTCCGGTGTCTATGGCTTTTTAGCTTCTACGGTTTAAACTTTCTTCTTGACGTGGACATGAGAGAACCTCTACATCATCGAGTCCGATGTGGAAACTCTTCAGCTATATATTGATCCAGTTTGGTTTATCCTTTGTCACTTCCAAACACCCAAGATGTTTCATCTCTTCCACATAAACTGTAGTGAAATCTCTTTTATTATTAAAAATATCTATTTTATTATTATTTAATTTAAATTATCATATATTTTAATTTTATTAATTAAAATTTTGATATTGTCAAATTCTGATAAATACAACAATAATAAAATTTGCTGTTGTCAGTTGTGTAAAAATAAAAATAACATTAATATTTCAATATACATAAACATGTTAAGTACCTTAAAATAATAGTATATAAAAAAAGCCCATACATAACATTAAAATGTCCAAATCATAGTTTAACTCCTCCAATAACTATAGACTATAAAGTTATATCAACGGTACGTCGTCGTATTTATGACCCTGGCCTAGTTGGTGAAACCTTTTCTATTCTTGCCCTAGTCCGAAAAGCTCCAAGATCCACGTCATCTCTTTTACCACAAACCAACCTTGGAGACATTAGAAACGTTCCTTTCCACAAATTTCTGATACTCACTTTTTTCACCAATCCTTTCTCCTTCTTATAATCATATTTTAGCTTCTTCTTCTGTAATATAACATGATCATGTCCGAAAAGATTGTCTTGATTCACATGTAAAGAACTCTCATCAATCCTTTTAGAGATACTCTTGATCTCATAAGGGTCAAGAAGACTAGAAAACTTGGTTTCTTGATCTCCACACAACAAATGACTAGTGTAGTAGGGTTTAGAAACCCTATCTTCAGAAATGATCATCTTTTTGTTAGCTTCGAGCTTGTACCTAGAAGGTTGAGGTGCTCTTGTGGTTCTTGTTGTGAGATCAAACTCTCTTATCATTGGTTTTTCTTCGTTTCTTTGGTACCAAGCCCATGCAGCTGCTTTCACCATCACTAGCTCATCGTATCCTACTCTTCCTCCTCCTCCGGTGAAGAGTGCCGGTGACCATCTCTTCTTTCTCATAATTTTACTAGTTTTGGTGATGTGTTTCTTCTCGGACATAGTTTGGTGTTGAAATGTAGTAGTTGGTGAATGGAAGCATTGTTCATTGGTTATAAATTTTATGAGGTGTGGATATGAGAGGGTACACGTTCAAAGCTTAAGGGAAAGGCTAAGGAGACACATGAATCATAAATACACCAATGAAGAAATCAAATTCCAAAAGCATATGTGAACATTTAATGCTATAAGAGAATGAAAGAGATGTTTCACCAAAGAAAAAGAGATTGAAAGAGATTAAATAAATAAATAAAAATAAACCGTTATTTTTACCCTAAAATCAAACCGAAGTTAAAAATAAAAACCGATCGAAATTTTTTATTCTAAAAACGAACCAAATGGAACAAATAAAATAAAACTGCACCGAACCTAAATTTTAAACCAATCAAATTCTTTTTTGAAACCCAAAATTTCCGACTCGAACAGAATCGACTAAATGATACTATAAGGGTATAAGAGATTATTTTCATTTATCTTAGACATTGTAGCTCATTTGGTTTGAAGGCTTTGTTCCACTTCATGGGTTCGAGTCTAGATAAATAGAAGAAGAGAAAAAGCAGAAAATTTACACTCATCAAACATGATCATAACCAGTCAAAAATATAAATAAAATTTTCAAACTAAATCATCATCATCTAGAACAAGGATATTGAAATAATGTACCACATCGGTCGGAAGGTGAACAAAATTTATTAAAAACTTATACATGGGGTACGAAACCCATAAAATATAGTTATTATATATTAAAAAATGTAAATATTTTTTAAAGGTTATAGTATACGTAGATAGAATCGTGATTTCATGTTGCGGAGGGAATTTATCTATCATAAGGAATGTTATATATGTAGAAACGTCCCTCGAAGATCCGAGTATTACGGAAAAAGTTTAGCTATCACAAGATATGACTTTTGGGTCGAGAACGAGTAACATACAAATACGAGGACAAGTCTCAAATGTCAGTAATAGACCACGGCCACCATGATCTCGTTTCCCACGATCTGAAACCATCCACGTTTCTTGAATCTCTAAAGTAGGCTTGACTTTATTTCCCTCAAGGTCAAAATTCATCAATCCAAATAAAAATGATGCTAAACATATACGTACAACCAAAAGTCATCATGTAGAGAGTTTATTGACTATGGAGATTTTAATTATATTAATCGTCTAGTTATTTAAATTACTTTATAAATTTATTTAAGAATAACATTTATATGAGATACTTTTGAATTGTTATTATATACTATAAATACCAACACATGCATGTATACATTAATACAAGTGCAGACGATTATTTCAAAAATATTACAGAAATTTATTAAAATTTAGAGAAATAACAAAATTATGGTAAAATTTCTTTGGCATAAATAAGCTATTAGTCTATTAGTATAGTTTTAACAAGAATGAGATATTTACATCAGGCATGTTACCTATTATCCGAATATTGATACTAAAATAAGTGATCCAAATATGTATCTGGATAGTATGCTTTTTTAAACGAATATTCAGATGTGATATATTTTTTAAAAAATCGATATCCAAAATTTGGCGAATATCCGAACCAGCTCGCTTTAAAAGACTGGATATCTTAATTTGTCCAGATATTTTTTGAAAAAATTTCATGGATCCAGATCCAAAAAAAAAAACTTGGATATCCGGATCCGTTACAGAGCTAATGTATATATACACTCTAGTTTGTTTATTTAGCAAAGTTTGTAAAATAAGTCAAATCTTTCCACACAGTATTTTATTCATAACAATAACAAAAGAGGTTTCAATGGAGAAAACATTGACTTGTTCCAATACATTTGCTTGATGGAAACACACATAATCATACCAAACACAATTGTTCTTGAGGTAATCAAGGATTCCAAAGGATTGTAGTCTCAGCAATCATGGAAGTAACAATGTAAGGATCCATATTTGAAGCTGGCCTCCTATCTTCAAAGTATCCTTTCCCTTCTTTCTCGGTATCACGCCCAACACGGATCGATGCTCCACGATTCGCAACACCCTAAATACAAGACCAAATTGTAATTTACGATTCGGAAAAACCCGGTTAAGTAGTTATTTAAGTATATATACCCATAGGAAAGTGTTGATGTCAGCAGTCTCATGGCGACCAGTGAGACGACGCTCATTGCCTTCACCATAAGCTGCAATGTGTTCTTTGTGCCTTAGTCCAAGTTTATCAATTGCTTTCTTAATAATCTCGTAACCGCCGTCTTCCCTCATTGACTTGGTACTGAAGCAATTTCACAATTTGGTTGTATGAATGAGTAAAAAGATTGTAAGACTAAAGAACTAAGAGATTCTTTGACATGTACCTGTAATTACAGTGAGCACCAGCACCGTTCCAGTCACCAGGGATCGGTTTCGGGTCAAAAGATACCACAACTCCAGCAATCTCTGTGATCCTCTGTTTTCAGAACAGAGTGTTATAAATCGAAATTTACAGAACAGCCATCAATTTTTATTTTTTAGTTTGGATTCGGTTTAATATTTTGGGTTCGTTTTTTTTTAGACCTAGTTTATTCCTTAAGACATACCTCTAAGATGTAACGAGCAACCCAAATTTCATCAGCAGCTGAGATACCAACAGCTGGACCAACTTGAAACTCCCACTTATCTCAACACAAAAGAGTTAGTAAGTTAGTACTCTGTTCTAGGTAAAGGTCCTTAATCGAAGCGACAAAAGATCGAAACTTTCTTGGTTACAATACTACCTGACCAGGCATGACTTCTCCATTGATACCACTAATGTTGATTCCAGCATATAAACAAGCNCCAACTTGAAACTCCCACTTATCTCAACACAAAAGAGTTAGTAAGTTAGTACTCTGTTCTAGGTAAAGGTCCTTAATCGAAGCGACAAAAGATCGAAACTTTCTTGGTTACAATACTACCTGACCAGGCATGACTTCTCCATTGATACCACTAATGTTGATTCCAGCATATAAACAAGCCTTGTAATGAGAATCAACAATGTCTCTTCCAAAAGATTTGTCAGCTCCAATACCACAATAGTACGGTCCCTACAAAGACATTTTTCGACTAAAAATTACGAAAAACCGAAAAGAAACAACACACATTATAAAACCGACTTCTTTACCTGAGGACCCGGGAAACCACCAATAGGCCAACCAACAGGCCAGTTCACATCTTTTTGTAGTAAAGTGTACTCTTGCTCAATACCATACCATGGCACTTCAGCTACAACATCAGGGTGGCTAAAGACCTTAGCCGCGGCATGTCTTTTGTTTGTCGGGATTGGTTCGCCTGCAGGAGTGTACGTGTCACACATGACCTGATCAAAAACATAAAGGTTATGATTAGGGATGTTAATAATAGGCTTTAACCTAACGGGTACCCGAAACCCGGGTATCATAATGAGTTTGGGTACCGGTTCGTTATCTTTAAAACAAATCATAACTTATGATGCATGTAATAAAGTATGAAACTTATAAATAACTCACAAGAATGTTGTTTCCTCTACGGAAAGGGTCTTTGAATATGGCTTGAGGGCTTAATACAAAAGCATAAGAAGATTAGTAAACAAGAATCTAAAAAAAAGGTTTATGAAGAAATGGTAAAAGATTTATTAACTATAAGATGACTTCACTGTCTTCACCAGGAGCTTGTCCGGTGCTAGAACCATCATAGTTCCATTTTGGTAACTTTGAAGGGTCACTCACTGGTCCAGGTAGAGTCTACATATAAACGACAGTTATTTTTTATTTTTTACTAAAGATAGAAAATAGACAAAAGTTGATTTTTTTTTTACCCTGGCTTTGCTTCTCATATCCATACCAGATCCACCAACCCTGATTTAATAACCAAAGAACAACAACCAGATACATATTTTAGATTAAAAAAGAGTAAAGCTGATAAAATTGAATCTTTACTTAAAACATAGCCAAAACAAATTATCAAAAAAAATATAGCTCTAATCAGATTTTAATCAGCAAACTATATAGAGATCCAAACAAACTAAACAGAGATAATTTTAGCAAAAAAAAAAGATTAAAAAAATAGCAAACATAATTCAATCTTTACTTAGAACAGAGCAAACATAAATCAGTATTTCCTTAGAACAAAACCAAAAACAGAGCATATATAATTGAATCTTTACTAAGAACAGAGTAAACATAACTCTATCTTTACTTAGAACAGAACCAAAAACAGAGCAAGCATAAAATAATCTTTACTTAGAACAGAGCCAAAAAACAGAGTAAACATAATCGAAGGATGAAAATTTTAACAAACATAGTTTTAGTATTGGCATATAGAGAAACATAGTTAGATCTAAACACAAAAATAGCATTTAAACAAAACAAAACTGGGTCTAAAGGGATAAGAACAAACAAAGTACCAAAAATCAAAAACTAATTCATAGTTCATACAAACCCAAAAAAAAAACAGAG
Source organism: Leavenworthia alabamica (assembly GCA_000411055.1). Taxonomy (NCBI): domain Eukaryota; kingdom Viridiplantae; phylum Streptophyta; class Magnoliopsida; order Brassicales; family Brassicaceae; genus Leavenworthia; species Leavenworthia alabamica. The sequence continues at coordinate 158,072 of KE156403.1, forward strand.
TATTAAAAAAACAACACAAACCCATTAGATTTACGCTTGATATGAACAAATATACATAAATAAAAAACGATTTTTATCTAAGAAAAAAAAAAAGAGAAGAAGAAGAAGAAGAACAAACCATATGTATTCAGCAATGATCTTGTCAGTAACATCTGAGAGGTTAAGGTTAACGAGATCTGAAAGAGAACTCATGGCTTCAAAAACCAATACTGAATCAAACCAAATCTGTATGGTGTTTTGATATTGGTGGATAACAATGAGTACTTATAGAAGGAGGGTGCTCAAATCGAGAAAGAGGGTGACGTAAAGACTTACAAAAGTTTTGGGCCAATAAAGAAAATACTTAAAATATAAAGATTCTTCTGGTGCCCAATGGAATCTCATTTATTTTAGCAATATATAGATAGATACTAAATGTTTATGATTTCTATGAGTTGTTAATATAAAAAAAAAGAATTTAATTACAATCATATATTTAACATTTTTTATTTCTAAAATGACTGATGGATATCCAATTTAAAAAATAAATATTATATTCTTGTTTTAGACAAACTAGCAAAACAGTAAAACTTAACCACTGGAATATCAAAAATAAAACAAAAAAATAACGAAAATTATATTAAATCAATATGAATTTGGTGAGGTTTGAAAGTCAGATAATATTGCATTATCTTTAAAACACTATCATCCTAAAATAATTTCATCATTATTTTATTTTCAAAATTTGTATCAAAAGTTTTTAAATTATATATTTTTAGAAATATTTTTATCTGTTATTCAGTGGACCGGTCGAAACAACTAAACGATAGATTAATAACAGTCGTTTTCTAAAAAAATTCAATTTTTAAATTAATAATTTAAACATAGAAAATAATCCAGCTTTTGAATCAACCGGTTGGACCAGCGGGATAGGTTAGAATCCAAAACATTGCATATAGATATAGATAATAAATTATTAGTGTGTAATTATAAAACTGCTTTATATTAATATCTAATTGAGAACCAATGCCCTAATTCTTGAGTGTTTTAGATTACAAAAAAAGCTGTGGACTGTACTTTATTTTATAATTTTTTAATTCCGAAACCACATCGTATAATTTAGTTTCATCTTAAATTTTATTCAATCTTAACTAAAAGCACTTCCCAAATTAAACACTTGTCTTAACTCTTAACAATAATCAATTACATTGTTTTAAAAATATAAATTTGAAAAATCCATGTGGTAACATAATATACAATTGATGTATCATTGAATCTGTATAATGTTGCATGATTAGGTGGTTTCCATCAATTCTTAATTTAAATTAATTTAAATATTTTTAAATGTTAAAATAATTAGATAATTACTTAAATAAGATTCATTAATGTATTAATTTAGTATTAGATCAAAACCATTAGGCATACATGACAAGGTCATTGTTAGTGCATCGATTCGAATATTAGATAATGAATCTATTCTGGAGTGTTTCCACAATACATTGAATTTATATTACAAGACAAGAAAGTAAGTATCAAAGAACCATCAATGATGTAATGTCTCCATCATATTACAAAACTAAATATTCGGATTGATATTTTATGGTCTATATTGAACTTTAATAAGATAATGCAATGAAAAATAATAATACATTAATATTAATATACAATTATTTTAGTTGAGTTGATTTTTTTTGGGGAGCATGTAAGAGGCCGTTCATTACCGGCATTGGTTTGACTTTTTCCCATCCCTTTATAAAAGAGGAGTTGAAGTTTAGAAAGTGTTGTGTTATCCAGTTACATTTTAACACTTATATAGTTCTTACAAGTCTTCCTTAAATTTTTCAAAATCCAACTGCTATTTTTTGTTCATAATATTTTTAAAATCACCAAAATTAGACTTTAAAATTTTTAAAGTTACACTTTATAAATTCTATACAGAAATTTTTCAAAGTAAAAGTCTAAAGGCTAAAGTACATTCCAATAATAAAAATTTATTACAAGTTGAAAATAAAATAGAATCGCAGAATTGTTTGAAACCGAATTGGATAGGTAGAGTGGACCAATGAATAAAGAGAGTTACTTTCACATTCAGAATTGTCCAATGAACACAATTATTGCATCCTCAACTTGCGTTTCCATTTTTTTTGTTAATACTATTTAATTTTATCATTGTAAAAAATAATATTTAATTTCTAACTATATGATGCAATGAAAAATGTATAAATAGTATATAAAAATACATTTATATATTGCAGAACCTAGATATATATGTATGTAAATATAAATGTATATATGACAATATTTGTCACATAAGTATTTTTTTAATATATAAGAAAATTACAAATGATATATATTTGTACTCCATATTTTGTTGGAAATTATGTAATATCATTGTTTAATAATATTTCGAGAATTATAAACAAAACTAATAGAAGTATATTAGTCTTTGAATAATATTATAAGAAAATCTTGAAAGTAGTTAATATTTTCAAAATATAGTAGACTTTTTATAAAAAAAATTAAGAAATAAATAAAAAGTATAGTAGACTTTTTATAAAAAATAAATAAATAAATAAAAAGTATAGTAGACTTTTATTTTGGTTTTGGAAGTAGTAGACTTTTTGGAAATATTTATACAACTGACTTAATTTGCTTTAGATGAAAGTTTTGTAACAACAAAATATTATTTTAACAAAATAATTATTAAAATATAAATTTACTAATTATCTCATTAAAAGTGGTTAATAGGTTAACTGATGGACGACAGTAGAGTTGGCTACTTTCCAATTTCCATCTCTAAAATTTTTGGAACATTAATCATCTCTAAAATTTAACAGATATTTAGTAAAAATTAATATATATATATATATA